>JAIUZE010019475.1:0-20513 GCA_022085475.1 Heliosperma pusillum
ATTAATCAAAATAAAAGTGATTGATTAGATGGATATGTTTGACCTAAAAGTTGAATTAATGCGATACAATAACCAAAACCGATACAACATTTGACCCGAAATGACCCGACCCAAAGTCGAGAGGGTAGGCTGACCCGACTTGACCCGGCCCAAACCCGGCAAACCCAAACGCCACCTCTCTAGAGCACATAGACCTCTTTGTTTAGCAGGCACCATATTACAATTAGCCTAAAATAAGCTTTCTTCATTAGTAATGACATAAAAATAAATATAAAATATAAATAAATTCCGGAAAAAAAGAGAGCAAATTAACTTTGTAATTAGGACCAGACATAAAAAAAAATACATTTGCAGTCATATTACTTATCATAGCAGGTAATCGACAGTGAGACGAGTAGTTTTAGTTCAAGAAGTGACAGTAGGGCTGTCCAAAGTTGTTCCAACATGTTGAATAACAAACCCATATATCTTACGCTTAAGCCTCTCAATCTTTTCACTCAACATTTGATCCCTTTTCTTCACCACCAAATCCAGCCAGTCATTGATTCTCTTCAATTGTGATAAAATTGCTGCTATAGACCCGCCTTCGAAGGGCATCTTCGTGTTTCCATTGTTGTGAGACTCGTTGAATACTCGGAACCCAGCATCGAGTGACTCTTCAACAAATTTCAGGAACCACAATTCCATCTCGGCCTTCAACTTTGCTGCCAGCTCAGCAGTGTCTTTCATGCCGAATCCTCTTGACCATGTCCCTTTGGATGACAGTTCCTTTGAGTGGCTTCTAAGAGGGTTTCCAGTGGACTGTCGTTTTGTTGATGAGCTCCTTGGTAGAGCAGGTGTAGGATCCAGATTTTGGCCGGTTAAGAGAGAGACTACGGCTAGGTCAGTGGAAAGGGCAGCTTCAACCCAAGCAGTTGCTGACTTGGATTGCTCTGTGGTATAAGTAGTAACTCCATCCTGTGTCTCCGAACAATGGCTATTAGAAAATGAGTCGACAATGCTGGATGACTTGGTGGCGTTGTCGTAGATGGACAGGAACCGGTCAATGGTAGGTAAAGGATTGCCGGCCTTTGATGTCGAGCAAAGATCAGAAAACATACTGCATTGGAGAAGGGTTGATTCATTGTCATCATCCATTACTTTATCAATCAAACAAGCATTACTATGAAATCAATATCAAGTTTTATTATTGGATTAAGTTATCTGTGGCATATAACAAAACTTCAAAACTATAATTGATTTCATAAGAAGCTAGCTATTGCTCTGATTTTTGTTTTGGTGTGAAAGAAGAATTGGTTGCACAAGAACCAAATAACTAAATCATGGAGGTGATTGAATTAGAACAAACAATCCACACGGTGTTAGACTCAACCATTAGTAACACATAGTAGTCATAGCTAGCAAGTTCCGGTTCTATACAAGTATTCGGCAGCCTGGCTACTGATAACTTTGTGGCAAAGCTGATCACAAACAATGAGTTTTCATTTGCTTTCTTAATATACTCAAAATTAATTCCCGCAAAACAAGCTAATCATCTTTCTCAGTAAATGTACAAATTCTGAAAACAGAAACCTGAGTAAATTGTTATCTTAATTTCAATGTTTTGGCTATGCAAGGAATTTGAACCAACTTGGAACATGAAACGAGATTAATGTCTTCATTTTTCGATCAAGGCCAAACGACTAAGTATGATGCTAAATAGAATTACATAACATCCTTCAAATATCAAATTTAAGAATTGGCTAACTGGCTTTCATTTTATGAGAAGCACTCGCGATCTAGGTAGTACGGACACTCCTCCTAACTAGCCGTCCCGTGTCGGACACCGTGTCGGACACACGGACACACGGACACCTATAAATAAGGAATGAGAGATTGAAAGACTAAAAGAGATTGATTAGAAGAAGAGTTGGGTGAGAAATGAGAATAAATTATAATCAAAGTCAAATTTTACCTTCAATTATTTACATTTAATATCAAATATCAATATAAAAATAAAATTGTACGTTATTTATAACTATAAAATATACTGTATATTTTATTAAATTTAATTGCCGTGTCCCGTGTCCTAAATTTCACGAGATGCTGTATCACGTGTCCGTGTCGTGTCCGTGTCCGTGTCCGTGTCCGTTTTCGTGCTACCTAGCTCGCGATAATGAAAAACATTTACCTTAAGCTCCTGACAATTGACTCAGTTGCCAAAGCCTCTTGCAAAGCTTGTGCTGCAGCAGTGGCAGCAATAGCTCTTCTTTGTATAGCCTCCTATTGTCATCGAGAAAAATAAGTAACTGAGAACTCAACAGAACTTCAATAACATCACTCAAACAAGACAGCGGAATTTATATATAATGGAACTATAGCAATACCTTTCCAAGTTTTGCAAGGGCAGCAGAAACTGTATCAAATGGTACACTACCATCAGTCCATTTCTTATCATAGATAGTAATCCCAGCTGCCAACGCAGGTAACTTGTTGGGTGTTGGACATTCCTGATGTGAGTTAGATTTATGATTTCCGTCAGTTGAAGAATCATCTTTCGATTCAAGGCTGTTTGCATCACTTAGACGACGCGACATGGCAGCCTGCACAATATAGAAAGACATGCCGCGCTTTCATCAGCTCTCAAGTCAAGTCATTCTAAGACCTGAATCAGCAGCAAGCACATACACTCTCAAACAAGACGACGAAATAAGTCAAATTGACACAGAAAGTTGCATGCTCAATTCAGGTAAAGCGGCTTAAAACTAATAAAGAGCAGCACCAAATGCATTTCAACTGAAGACAAATTAACAGACGCACAAAAATTAGGTTCCAACACAACAATGTTCCAGTAGATTCAACTTTGCATCGTAATTTCAACAATTTTGATATACCTGAGTTCTGATAATTGCTTGCAAATCAGGCTTATTCTTCCCACCACCACTATTCTTATCTTTGACCTCCACACTCCCTGCAACTCCAACATCTTCCCAAATTTTCCTCCCACCATTCTTCATCTCCGCCGTCCCGGGTACCTTCATCACCCCAATTCCAGCAGCAATGGCAGCAGCGATCTTCTTCTTATTCCCTGAACTCCCACCACACGACAACCTCCTCGCAGGTGACAACGACATCCTCCTAGTACTAGGCGACGCCGCCCTCCTCCCCACCGCGGTGGGTGACGGCTGACGGTACCTAGACGGTACAACAATCGCCGCCTCCCTCGCCGCCGTTTTCCTGCTCTCCTCCTTAGCCGCCACCAAGCTCGGGACAGCGCATTTCGACGGCACAGGAGACGCCGACCTCTTCACCTTGGTCGCCGGAGACGGATCCCTATCCTTTTCTCTCCTCCCAGCCGACGGCGATCGAAACCTCTGCGGCGTAACCGAGGGTGTCGCCGCCTTCTTCTTCTTCATCAGCACCACCTCGTCTTTGCTTACATTTTGTTGGTTAACCACAGGAGCAAGTACCTCTCTTCCATGGTGAGTATTTTTGTTCCGGAGACGGAAATTGAGGCCTTGTTCATCGTCTTGAAGTGGGTAAATCGTGAAATCCTGAGTGGAATCGGAGTCCGAGAAGAGGACACCGAGACGTTCCGGGGATCCAACGAAGGGATGGCGGCCGGGAACAGGGCGTAGACCGGAGACAACAGGGAGGGGACAGTCGGAAAAGGGGTCGAATAGGAAGCGGTCGAGGTAGACAAATTGGCCGAGCTGGAGACGGTTGGAGAGAATGAGATCGGTGTCGCGGTCGGAGAGGGTGACGTAGGTGGAGTTTTTGGAGTCGGAGAGTTGGACGATGAAGCCGTGGTTAGGCCAGAGTTGGAGAGGGGTGGTTGAAGTGGAGGAGGGTAAGGCGGGGAGGATGGCGGTGACTTGGAGGAGAGGAGAGCGGTGTTCGCCGGTGGGTTTGGTGTTGGTGTTAATGGATTGAAGGAGTTTAAGTAGGATTCCTGGGGTTAAGGTTGCCATTTTGAACGAGTCTTGTTTTGGAGGAAGAGAGTATGTATCTAATGTATGTATGTGTTGTTATGAAGAGGGGGGAAAAGAGGCCGTTACTTTCTGGAGTTATGAGATGTTGGGAAATTTGAAATGAGGAATTTGAATATTGGAAAACAACAACAAAGAAAAGAGAGTGGGGAAGAGGTGGGGTTATTGTGGGGGGAATCACTACGGGACCGTTACGCTGGGGGAGGGACGAATTTGATTTCTTTCCCATTTCGAACATCCGCCTCAAGGTTACTCATTTCCGAAAGCATTTTTAAAATAATGCTGAAAAAATACGTATTAGTTGTCTTGGGTTGGGTTTAAAATTATTGATTAAAATGGTGTCTACATAGGCTCGGTTTTCAAAACTTGAAATACGGAACAAACACGTCATTGAGAATGACGTGTTTTTAATTATTTTTTTTTATAAAAACATTTTTTTTACTATTCTCAGACACGCCAATGTGAATGGCGTGTCTCTGTAAGAAAACCCGTCATTCCAATGACGTGTTTACTTCTAGTCTATTTTTGTAAGTTTGCATTTTCCTACTCACTAGAAACACGTCATTGTCAATGACGTGTTTCCTCCGTGTTTTTGGTTCGCGAAATCCGATCCTACATGGACACCATTTTGATAAATAGTTTTAAACCCGACCCAAAACGACAAATACTTATTTTTTCAGCATTATTTTAAAAAAGCTTTCCACATTTCCTCCTTCATCTCAATATGTATTTCAATTATTTTTCCAAACATTCTATTATACTCTTATCCTAATGTTAAAACCCCGAAACATTATAATTAGAACTAACAAACGGGTCATTCGATTCAGTTTCAGATAGAATTAAATCGGGTTGACGACCTTCGTATCGGTTTCGGTTCGTTTTCGATCGGGTTCTTATCGGTTCAGATATATTCAACGTCGGCTATCAATCAATTATTATCGAGTTCGGTTCGATTCAGATTGAGTTGGGTTTCGGGTAGTATTATTATTCAGGTTACCGATATCGGGTGTTCGATCGGTTATCAATTCAGATGTTTACGATCAGTTTTTCGGTTTTGGTTTCATTTTTCCAGCTCTATTTATAATAGTATGTTACGAGACATATTCACCTTGACTTGTATTCTAACTATGAGTGAGCAGGTGTTCACCTTAACTTGTATTCTAACAATGACTCAGCACATATTCACCTTGACTTGTATTCTATTTCTGTTGGATTTGCAGTTTTATAAATTGAAGGTGAATGATTTTTTGGTGAGTAGATGATACGGTTTTATTCAACCGCGCAAGCGTACGAGTGATCATTGAGGATTGTGAGGGTCGAATCCCTATGGACGAAATTATGGCTCTAAGACTGTTTAAGTGAATTCTATTTTAGTTCTAGCAAGCTGCAAGTTGATTTTGACTAACAAAAACTAAGGCTAAACAAGTAAGCAAGAAGTTTGAATAAATAAAGGAAAAACTAAGGTATCCGGGTTCGCTAATGTAGGTAAAGGTCGATTATGGTATGGGTCAAGATTGGTTTATTGGTGAGTCAAGGTATATATGTCTACACTCTCGGTGTAAGACGGACCTTAGGTGAGTCTACACCTCTCGGTGTAAGACGGTCCTTAGGTGAGTCTCCACCGCTCGGTGTGAGACGGACCCTACCCTAAGTTTAGGTTGGGTTCTCGCTCTAACCTCTCCCTAAACATTCAATAAACACACACAACACAATACAAGTCTAATCTCTCACTCAAACTAGCAATAAGATATGAAAATTACTCAAATTACTCATTCAAGCATTTCATGAAACACTTTCTGTGCACAAAACAAAGAGACTACCAAAAGGCTAAATCTTTATGCCAAAATACCATATCAACCCATATGGGTGGCAGTCAAGTCAAACAAACAGTCAGTCAAGTTTTGCGACGGAATGTCCGTCGCAAAAGTGGACTTATTGTTTGACTTGACTGCCACCTGCCATCCGTCGCTATTTCTATTGGCGACGGATATTCCGTCGCAGAGAACTTGCGACGGACTAATCCGCCACAGAAACTACTGTTTGCGACGAAAATCTGCGACGGACATGATCCGTCGCAAATCCGTCGCAAAACTGTTTTTGGCGATGGAAATACCATGTTTTGCAACGGATTATAACGTCCCAAAACGAGCTTTCTCTTGTCGTGCATGAACCTACACTAGACCCCCATCTACCTTAGTAACACACTACTCACTCATAGTAATGAGAACAAACATTAAAGATGAAGATTTTAACATAAAACTAACAAGGATCGATGTTCAACAAGATAACTAATTAAGCAAGCAAGGAAATGTAATTAAAAGACAGATAAATGAAATAAATATAAGAATTATACAATACAAGTAACAAAGTTGTAAACTTGGATTAATGAAATAGAAGAAGAGTCTCCTTAAGTCTTCAAATTACAACCGAAATCTTCAATAATAATTAAAGGAAAGACTAGATCTAACAATAACTAAGTAGAAATAAGGAGTATTTATCACTAATTAAGGGAAGACTAAACTACAAATTATGAAATATTACTTGCTAATTACTAGAGTTCTATATCTAAGGTTGTGTCAAAATGGGTTTACAAAGGGGGTATTTATAGTATCCCCTCAATTAGATCTCAGAAATAAGGGAAGAAGAGCAAAAGGACCAAAATCTTGACCAAGGCCTCCGGGTCGGTGGACCGGCGGCCAGTCAACCGACTGACGCTGAGTCCAAGGCCAAAGTTGACGAAAATATGGAAATTGCTCATGGGGGATCTCCTTACCGGCTGTCGGCCGATCGACAGAGGACTCATTCTCTCCTTTTTGTGTGTTGCTGACCGTCTGTGGGAGACTCCCTGCCGCCGGACCGGCTGTCGGTCGACTGGCAGGGAGATATCTTCTTCCTCCTTTTTCGTTCGTCTTCAGGTTGGACTAGGACCAGGTGCCGGTTGGCCGACCGGCACCGAGTCCATCTTCTCTTCCTTTCCTCTATGCTTGTCCAAGAGAGGAGGGTGTGCTCCCGGCCACCGGTGGCCAGACCGGCTGGCTTTCCATCATTCTTTATATTGTGCAACAGTTTCTCGCTCCTAATTTCGTCTTTCCTTTTTCTTAGCCTATTCCCTACAAAATGAGACGGGAATTTATAATATGGGAGCGTATGGAATAAGGGCTAAAATTCAAGTAAAACAACTCTAAACCGTGTCAAACAAGGTCAAAATGTGAGAGAATAAACAGGGAAATACGTCCACATTAATCGTATATCAGTAGGTTTATTTTAGAGAGGAAGAATATTTTACTCATTAATCTCCAAATGTCACTTACAAAGCATATGTGTAACATCGAAAACGATTATAATAAAGCAAAAGAATAAATATCTTTTCTAAAACTAAGGATTTGTTGTAGGTAGTTTTTGAAATTGTGAATTGGTTACTCTAAATTAATAATAACCAATATGTATGCCTAATACAATATCATACTATCTGGTATTACAAAACAATTTGTGCTAGTTAAACATATTGCGTCTATCCTTACCCCTTAAAAACCCACAACTCCAACTACTGTTCCTGCACTACTACAAAAACAGGCTATGACAACGGTTAAAAACCGTTGTAATATTAAAAAGCGGACGTTGTTAAAGCCTCCGTTGTTAAAGGTTTTAACAACGGTGCCGATTTAATAAAAATACCGTTGTGAATAGTTTTAACAACGGTAATAAGTCGTTGTTATTACTAGATAACTGTTGTTAAAACGTGTGAATAATTATGGTGGGAAAGATACGAGAACGGTTCTATGAAATTAAACCGTTGTTAAAGGTATGATTAATTTTGGTGGGAAGGATTATAACAACGCTTTAATTTTTCAAACCCGTTGTGAATATTGTTAATTACAACGGAGTATAATAAAGAAGCCGTTGTGGAAAGTTTTAATAACAACAGGTATTCTATAATACACCGTTGTTAAAGGTATGATAAGTTTTGGTGGGAAATATGTTACAACGCTTTTAATGAATTTTGAAAAACCGTTGTTATTATTTTTATTATTGTTTTTGAAAAAATTGAAATTTGTTCCCATGCCACCAGTTAAAATCCTGCATAAATCAGCAGCAGTAGCAGCAGTACGCAGCATAAACCAATTTCAGAAGCAGCAAAATGATATATCTATATATAAATCAGAGCAATTCATGTACAGGGCAATTCATGTACATGGCAATTCATGTACAGCAGCAGCAAGATGATATATACAACCAAAATGATCTCTTTCAGAGCAATTCATACTTACAACTCGCTCTAATTAATGACTTCTACATACAAATTAAAGTTCCCTATCTGCTTCCAAAATAATCTAAGTTTCATTTATTCTTTGTTTGTTCATCAAGGACGTATTTGCCCAACAAGTCCCTTACCTCGTCTATATTGTGCTTAGTGTACTCAGGGACATGTGGCGTGTTGATTGAATACTGCGGATAAAACAAATAAAAGACATCGATCAGTAGGGTAACAACAGTATAGGCATATCATACATAATTAGCAACATCGATCATATATATATAGCAGAAAAGATATCAGCTCTAATGAAAAAAAGTAAATAATAGCTACATTAAACTACTAACTCTTTCTGGAATGCTGATATATCTTCGCCTAATAATCTCCAACATGAAACGACAAACGTAGTATCCACATTGGATGCTATCCGGCTGTTTAGGGACCTATTATTACATAATAAACGAAGAGACGAGAAGGCAATTACCAATTAGTTTAATGCGTAATTAAAAAAGACAGATGTATATGCGTAATTAGTTTAATGCACTTAATTATTAAGGTATATATTGTATTTGCGCGTACGTACCCCTGTTATCGTAATAAAAGTAGGGCCATCATCAGAATATTCTGTCGGTTGATCGCCGGTTGTTGCTCTTTTCTTCTCAAAGGCCCTTTAAAAAAGGAAAGAGGCCGAAAGTCACATAAACTTACTTAATAATAATAAATGAAACTTAATATTATGTGCCAAATCATCATCAGTATTATAAACTTACTTAATAATCAACTTCTTAAAGGTCTCGGATGGTTGTCCATGCAAAGAGTCCAACCAAAATACTTTCTTCGTGGTCGGATTGATCGCTGCTAGCACCCAATGTCTCCTAGAGATCGAGAGACACATCATTATTAACAAGCACAACATGCATCATAACCAAACATATAAAACTGCAATTGTATTTGGAATCGTAATATTAATTATATATTACCCGGCTTCATTATAAGGGGCAAAAATGAGCTTATTGTTTTTCGCCAATTCCCCAGCAATATAATTTACACGTTCTTCATACGAAAACATCTCGATATGCATAGATAAAACATTTGGGCACATGAATCCGTATTGAGGAAGTGGATTAATATTGGTCTCGGCGGGGATCACAACCGAGTTCAAGTACCTACATGCCGGTTTTAATTCCGATATTATAAACACTATATCTTACTTAGTCAGAATATTAGAATACTGCATGATTTAATTTATTAAGAAACTTACTTCATCCAAACATATAGGTGTTGGACATCAATCTCGTCAAGGCCAGCCCAAACGGCTAGCGTTTCCCAATCCAGCATTGCTTGGCGTTCTACCCCTACAATATCATTCTCGAGCGGAATAACTATTAATTGCTCGCTTGCTATGCGTCTCTCAGCCTCCTTATAAAGCTCCAGCATCGCCACCGTTCGTACTTTTTCCATGTAAACGTTCCCATGAAATTTAGTACTGGATAGACTCCTGACCTCTTTCAGCTTGGGGAAATGATGCGGTGTGCTACCTTTCACAACCTACATGTGGCTAACTAAATTAAGTTGCTCTTTCAATGATGAGGCGATAGTAGAACTTAAAATATAAAGAGAGTTGATTAAATACCTCATCAAGTTGTTGTATTGACGAGGTAGTAGAAAGATTATTGTCTATCGAGTTAGACTTATCCATGTTTTTTGTTACCTACAAAACAAAAATAAAACATATAAATTTCACTATTTATGAAGGTGATGAACAAAGACAAAAGGCGGGTTAAATTAGATGTATTTTTCTAACCCCGTCTACATTCTGTTGAATTTTACAATCACGAGCCAAGAAAATGTGGCTTTGAGGCCATTGGACAAAACATTTAACCGCATCTGCCAGTATTACTATGTCGTCGCGGACTGGGACGGGCAGTTTACGGGTTCCATAGCCCTTCACGACTCCCACTATCCCCACTTTTGCATGCTTCGGCAAGAGTCGTACGCCATGAACCAAGATGGTTTCCGCTGAGTCCTTGGGCTTTGGGTATACGAAACCCCGAGCAACAATCACATTCTCTTTGAATGAAGGGTCGGCGAGACGAACAACTACCCGCCTTTTTGTGGCCTGAAGAATACACATTATTTACTAAATACCAAAATATAATAGATATCATAAATGATCTATATTGAGTATATAATGTAAAGTTAGTTACAAGTATTTATTGTTGGTGGGTAGGCTATTATACTTGAACATGTCCAGACCAGATTTAGCACTGACAGCATATACTAACTTCTTATATTCTACATACCTCCTTATTGTCACCCGTCTTCTCAGCCGGCTCCTCAAGTTGCGTCCCCTTTTCAGAGTTATTTACCTTATAAAATTAATTAACCAATCAAAGGCATGCAATGGCTGCTGGAAAGAACAAATGCAGAGGTTCAAAATGGTTAAGTCGTATTTACCTTATCGGCTTGAGGTATCAAAACCTCAGCAGCATTAGGTACCTCACCCGTCTCCTCAAGTTGCGTCCCCTTTTCCGACTCATTTACCTAATAAAATAAACCAATCAAAGGCATGGCTGCTAGAAAGAACAAATGCAGAAAAAAAAATCATATTTACCTTATCGGCTTGAGGTATTAAAACCTCGACAGCAGTAGGTACCTCACCCATCTTCTCAGCCGTCTCCTCATGTATTGGCAAGGTAGTAGTGTCTGCCTCTTGGCAAATCTGTTGCACTACCTCACCCTTTTTAATGACATCCTCCATCATCTTCAATTCTTCTTCGGAAGGCTTGCCTCCAGAATTCATCTTCAGTATCACGGAGGCCAATAACTGAACCTGCACGCCCAAAATGTAGAATCAGCAATTTGTTAAAACAATAACATGTGAATTTTAAATGACAATAACAAATGGTATACGTACCATGTCAGCCTTCCCCTTATTTTTCTTCTTCTTGTTCGAGCTAGTTGTCCCATAATATTTCGTGACTCCGACATGTAATGGGACGCCCCTCAATCGACCTGGATGCTCGGGACGGCCGATCGCTCTAGCAAGAACGTCGTCACGACCACTCGGAGTGAATTTCCCTTCCGCAACCTCCTTCAGAACATTCTCCTATAATATATTAAATAAACTTAATTTAATTTTTGTTACTAAAATAAATAGATAGTTAGACATACAAGAATTGAACAATAAAGTTATTAAAAACCCGTCTTAATAAAAATAATACTTA
This sequence comes from Heliosperma pusillum, assembly GCA_022085475.1. Taxonomy (NCBI): domain Eukaryota; kingdom Viridiplantae; phylum Streptophyta; class Magnoliopsida; order Caryophyllales; family Caryophyllaceae; genus Heliosperma; species Heliosperma pusillum. The sequence continues at coordinate 11,448 of JAIUZE010019475.1, forward strand.
CTATGTTGGCCAAGACTTCCTGATCATATTCGTTACATGTTCGGGATCCTTTAGGCGTGTGCCCTTCTTTATAAGTTACGTGCCGATTCAAGTCGGTCACACCTTTTGACACCTACACGTTAACTCAAAAATAATATATGTATACATGTATATCAAGTCCAAGTATGATTAAAAAAATCTAATATATAGATGCTACTTACGAGATTTTCTTCTATCAATCTGTAACCGCCTCGAGAACCATAATATACCCCCCGCTTCTGTGAGATGTTAGCACGATTTCTGGCGCTAACGCTCTTCAAATCATATAAAATCGCAAGTAGATGAGACAATTAGAAAATTATAGATACAAGTAGAGTTTTAGAAAAATGTAACCTGAAACTTTTAGAAAAATGTAACCTTAAGTAGAGTTTTACAAAAATGTAAACATATGACATGGATACTTAACCTGAAACTTTTCAGTAGCTCGTTTCGCCTTATAATTATCCCATTGTTGCTGAGTGATGTGGGGGTACTTTGTCGGTGGGCTCTTATGCATCTGCCCCGTCTCCTTGTCCACATACAAGTGTAATTTGGCAAGGTCACACCTCCACTGCCTTAAGACTGCCGCTGCCTTACGTAATAGATACTTATCATGGCAGTCTGGAATATCGAAAGCTTCCTGCATCATCATCATATATACTAATAAGCGGCTGTCTAATATCATACCTTTACACGAACCTTTATACGGCTTCCTGCCTTATGTAATAGTAACTTATGCAAAATAAAATGGTGTTTAGCTAAAGATATTATCATACCTTTATACGTTTCAAGAGTAAGTTCTGCAATGAAGGATTTATATTCCTGAAATCATCTAAATCTATAGGCACAAACTGTTTGGTTGTAACTCCAATCCAAGTGGCTAAATGGCTAGCATTTGGACCAGTAGGAACACCTTTCACACTCCATTTTATTTCCATCGGCGTTTTTGCCGATATAGCTGCAAGGGCTGCAGAGCACTTCGAAGCACCCCTCTCACCAGGCTTATCCCCCTTATCATTGTTGTCTACTCTTTTCCGTTTTTCACCCATGATAATCCTAAGACACTAAGACCTTCAAAATAAATGAAATAGTAACGGAACAGAGTCATGCATACAGCGATTCTAAAACCCTAAGACCTTGAAATGAATGAAATAGTAACTGAACAAATAAAGAGTCATGCAGAGATTCTAAAACTCTAAAAACTTAGAAAGGAATGAAACTACATGATAAAGAGAACGATAAATAGAAAATGAAAACAAAAAGATGAACTTCAAACTTAAAACCCTAAAGACGAAACACAAAAATTACCTGATAAAGAAAATGAGAACAGGGTGATGATAAAGAGAACAGGATGATGATCACGAGTACGAGGAGGATGATGATGATACTAAACAAAAAGATTTGTGTTGTAAACGAGGATGATTGTAAACGAGGAGGATGATGATGATAATGTACGTGTGTAAAATTTACTCTATAGGATTGTAAATTATTTTTTATTAAGAGAAACTAAAGGGTTTATTAAGAGAAACTATTGACAACGGTTATCCTACAAACCACCGTTGTTATAGAGTAATAACAACGGTTAAATAACACCCGTTGTAGAAAGTAATAACACTAAGACAACGGTTTATTTATTATAAACCGTTGTTGAAAGTAATAACAACGGTGAATTTCTAAAACACCGTTTTTATAGATTATGTATATTTTTTTTAATTTTTCAGATACGCGCGCGCGGTATTAAAATTTGAGGCACGAAATAAACTCATTAACTTTGCTCTAAATTAATTTATTTAACTTTGCTCTAAATTTAATTTAATTTATTTTACTTTGCTCTAAATTTTATTTTATAGGCGTAAGTTACGTTTAATTATTAGCTCGGATCGGGTTTGGCCTGGGAATCAATTCCAATCGGGTTAGATTCGGCGGGTTTGTAATTAATAACTTTATCGATCGGGTTAGTTATTAATTATTTTTAGTTTTTGATTCAATTACCTCGAATCGGGTCATTTTCTTTTTAATTAAGGAACTGGTTATTATAATTATCATGCATCACTAGTTAACCTGAAACTAATCGATCGGGTGGCCAGGCCAGCAGTTACGGATCGGGCAATCCACTTTCTAGATCAGAGCAAGCGTAGCTACGTACTTCAATTCGGGTCGATCGCTTTTGGGCAGGGTCGGGGGCACGTGTCATTATTAATTACCTCGTATATATATATGTACTACTTATTGATGATGATATATATATATATATATATATATATAATAATAAATGATGATGACTTCCGGATCTCTAATTAACGACGCTCGTACTACAATTTGCAATAATAACAGATTCATCAATGCACATACATGCAATTCAAGTAAGCAAGCTAAGTATTATATATACACGTACGTCAATGTTTCCCAAATTAAATAATAATGATATATATATATATATATATGGCCTGGGGTCGATCGACTTCGTTCATCCAATTCAAGTACGCTAATAAACGGGCCGTTTTTGCATCACAAACCTGAAACTGTCCGACCCAAAATTAATTAGCTCGCTAGCTAGTATCAGGTTATTTTATTTAATTCGATAGAAATCATTATTTATTATCCGCGTGATGATTATTAAGTATCATTTTCGGGTCGGATCACTTTTAATTATTAAGTATCATTATTAGTATACGTGTGTTACTTCAAAATAACCCTAAACCCTAAACCCTAAACCCTAAACCCTAAACCCTAAACCCTAAACCCTAAACCCTAAACCCTAAACCCTAAACCCTAAACCCTAAACCCTTTTTTATATACTTCTAATAATACATCAAAATATTGAACATCAATTCAAACACTTTAAACAACATTCTTTCTCATTGATTTCATTAGGAATAACCTAGATTTTATAATAAAGTACATTACATTCATCCGACATCAAATAAATAAAGATGTTAAATAATCCGGAACAATTCCGGTTAAGTGTAAAAAGCTTTTCTCACACTGCCACCAACAATCCGGAACAATATTGATGATACTGATGACTTCCGGATCATTAACCTCGTATTTTGCAATAACAGATTCAATGCCTGCAAGTACACGTCTTGCATGTGGAGATAAGGTAGGACGGGTACAGCTCAACATATCTCTTGCGGCATCCAACCTCCGAGTATAAGGCCGACGTGGGTAGACAGAGGACGATGATGATGACGACGCTTGGTTGACAAGTCGGACTGCTTCACGCCTCTTAATCCAATAATCCCTTCGATGTTCAATGGATCCTTTAATCAATGGGTGATGATCAGCGGGAACTACGGCAAGAGCCTCCTCCTCATCTGCAATCAATTTTGTAAGGGTCGTTTCATCGTTGGGAAGGTTAACTGCTGCCATTGATGATATTAATTTTAGGGTAGTTATGTAATATTTAAAGGAGGGGTTTTGAGGCTGTATTTATAGAGGGGTTATGCTGCCATTGATGATGTTCAATGGATGCTTTAATCAATGCTGGTTCTGCTGTTGTTTATTCACGGGTTTGGACTGCAATATCTTTTAATTAAAAATAATAATATTGAGCAATAACAACGGTTATTGGTACAAAAACCCGTTGTTATTACGCAATAACAACGGTTATTGGTACAAAAACCCGTTGTTATTACTAACCACAACGGTTTTCGTTACCACAACCGTTGTGATAGGGTTACTGCACATTGCAGTAAATGCATTGACTGCACATTGCAGTAAATGCATTGACTGCATATTCACACATTTACTCAATCAATAACGTACTGCATGCATGTGAATGTATAGTCGTTTTGGGAACCAATGCATGCATGTGAATCAATGCCTTCATGTGAACCAATGCATGCATGTGAATAAATAACTCCAATAAATAACTCTCTATAAATACAGCCTCAATACAAGCAGGTTATCAACCACATACAAAATTCCCAACTCTAATCAATATCATATTTGCTAAACCATACAAAATTTCCCAGCCTCAATACTAACATCAACCATACAAAATGTCTGGAACTTTTACTAAACCATATGCTTGCATCATGAAAGAAATGCCTTGTCATATTGAGGGTGGCTACGTTGTGTGTAAAAGTTACAAAAAACTCCGTGATACGCTTATTCGAAATGGCTATTTAATCAGGAAGATGTGGCCAAATTATCATCGCAGGCACTTTACAGGGGAACTCGTTTTCGAGTTTGGGATGTCGGATGCTCATCGTGCGTCCGCATTCAAACTGGCAAGAATGTTTGACAAGGCCGGGCATGGGCGAAAAGATTTTATTGAGAGCACGGACCACCAGCCTGGGCCATATCTATGGGTGGCTTCCGAACATGACCGTTACCGTTGGCCAAATGGGGTCGACCTCGTTGAAGTGACCCAGGTAGAGCAGTGGGAAGGGTTGGCTCTGGCCGAGGCTGACCCGATTGATGCATATGCTCTAGTGGTGGCAGCTATCCGGGAGATTTACCCGGACTCAATTTAATTTGTTGTTGTTGTTTGGTTGTAGTTGTTTGGTTGTTTGGTTGTTGTTGTTTTGGCGCCATTTGTGTGTGGCGCCGTTTGAACTTATTATTTAATAATATTAATGTTGATAAGTTAATTTGTTTTTTGACTTAAGTTTAGAAGTAATTAAACTAATTCAATTCAAAGCTATTCAATCGATAAAGCAAAATTAGAATTGAATGACATTCAGGAAATGACATTAACAAATTTGCTAATAATAAACGACATTGAATTGGTGAAAAACATAAACGACATTCAGGAAATGACATTCACAAATTCAAGAAATAGTTCACAAATTCACAAATTAAAAAATAATAAGGGAGATGATGACAGAAAAATGATCATTTCCTTTAATAGATCTTTGTGATAGAGTTTTTGTGTTGCAGTACAGTCGTATTATTAGTGTGTGTTTCCTATCTACAAATATTGACAACGGTTATCATAAACAAACCGTTGTGATAGAGTAATGACTACGGTTATAGTATCATACCCGTTGTAATTAGTAAACACTATGACAACGGTTTGTGATTAATAACCGTTGTTATTACTAACCACAACGGGTATATTTACAACAACCGTTGTTGTTGCTTACCTTTATTTTTTTTTAATTATAATTATAAGAGACAGCAATATCATAAGTACTATACACTGCAATAATAATCAGCAGAAACCAACAAAGACAGCAATATCATAAGCACTATACACTGCAATATCAGCAGAAACCAAAACATGGAGACTGTATAATGAATGACCAAAAGCTAAATAATTTGGGAATCTTCAACAATGACCAAAGCTAACAAAAACTAAAGACAATACCACCTCAGGATCGGGGACGTTTCTTGCCCGACATAGTTTCTTCGTTAACCCAAATACCTTCACCATGATCATCACGCATATAGATGCTTTCAATGTTATCATGATCAGTGTCAACATTGTCGAAATAAGATACAGTGGAAGAGTGATCCATTCCCTCAAACACGACATCCTGATCATTATCCCCACCATTATCGGGTGCACCCCGTCTACTCCTTATAGATAGTACAACAGACCACTTCTTATCCATAGGATCGGTGATATAGAACACTTGTTTAGCTTGGGATGCCATTATGAAAGGATCATCCTTATTATTGCCAACCTTATCCAAATTGACCAACGTAAATCCCATTTTATCCTTTCGAACACAATTGTTGTTGTTATCAACCCAGTTACATCGAAACAGAGGTATTGTGAAATCAATGTAATCTAATACCAATATTTCTTGAATAACACCATAATAAAGGCATTTTCCCCAAATAGGGTTTTTATCTTTTGAAGTAGCAAAGTGCATTGCCTCAAATTCAGAACTCACACCACTATTTTGCATTGTGCTCAACTCATCTTGCTCGCGGGTGTAAAAAGTATAACCATTAATAGCAAAACCGCTGAAAAAAGTGGCCCTGGCATTTGGACCTAACCCAAGACGTAGTAACCTAGGAGAGATGTCATCACCATACAAATTCTTATACTCCAAGACAACATTCCTAAACCACTCTCCAAATGTCTTCTTATGCTCGTTTGCAATCCACATCTCGCTCTTGTTTGGGTGATCGTATTTGAGCTCATCTTTGTGTTGTTCAATATAAGGTTGCACCTCATCTTCGTTGTTTAGCACATACGTATGTGCTAAATGTAACATGTCACGTGACACAATTTTTTCAACCCGGCCCCTAATACCTTTTCCGGTCATCCAGTCACTATGACGATTCTTTGGAACGCCAATTAACTCCTCAGGAGAGAGATGAGCGTAACAATATGCAAGAGCTTCGTCTAATATAGCACGTTCAGCAATACAACCTTCTGGACGATACCGATTAGATGTATAGTCCTTGTAGACTTTCATCAATCTTTCGAAAGGATACTGGTATCTCAAGTACACGGGCCCAAGGTACAAAATCTCCCTAACCAAGTGAGTGGTCAGGTGAATCATGATAGTGAAGAAAGAGGGTGGAAAATACATTTCAAAATGACAAAGAGAGGTGACAACGAGGTCCTGCAATGAATCCGCATCATCGGGATCGATGACTTTATCGCATATGGACTGGAAGAAGAGACAGAATCTGGTAATAGCATATCGTACCTTTTCAGGTAAAATGGAGCGAATAGCCACGGATAGTAATTGTTGCATCAAAGTGTGGCAATCATGTGACTTTAACCCGGTGAGTTTTAGATCTTGCATCGACACAAGGCTTTTGATGTTGGACGAATAACCATGTGGCACTTTAATTCCATTCAAGCATGCACAAAACTCTTTTTTCTCATTCCGTGAAAGGGTATAAGCTGCTGGCGGTAAAAATGTACCATTACCTCTCTTCTGTGGTGCCAACTCTAGCCTAATACCCATCATTTGCATATCTTCCCTAGCTGCGGCGTTATCCTTTGTTTTACCGGGAACATTCAGGAGGGTATTGATAATATTATCACAGACATTTTTCTCAATGTGCATGAAATCGAGGCAATGCCTGACCTCCAGGTCAGGCCAATATGGAAGTTTATCAAAAAATATGGATCTTTTCTTATACCCACGAGTAGACAATTTAGAGCCGTTCTTCTTCCCATATTTTATCTCTATATGCTTTACTTTCTGATAAACTTCATGCCCACTCAAAATTCTAGGAGGTTGACGATGTTCTTGACGTCCATTAAATGCTTTCTGCTGCTTGCGATAACAATGTTCAGGATCCAAGCCCCTCCTGTTTCCCAAATACACATACTTATGAGAACACTTCAAGTATTCAGACTCGATATCCTCCCCACACAATGGACATGCCTCTTTCCCATGCACCGTATGCCCAGAAAGGTCGCCATAAGCCGGATAGTCGGTTATTGTACACAATAACATCGCTCTCAAATTGAAAGTTTCATTCCTATATGCATCAAATACTTCTATCCCACTATCCCACAAAATTCGCAAATCATCTAAAAGAGGTTCCAAATAGACATCTATATTATTTCCAGGTTGTTTAGGGCCGGAAATTAACAACGACAACATCAAGTACTTTCTTTTCATGCACACATATGGAGGTAAGTTGTATATTGCCAACACTACTGGCCAAGTACTATGTTGGGTACTCATGTTTCCATGTGGGTTCATTCCATCAGTGGACAGCGCTAGACGTAAGTTTCTAGGTTCAATGCCGAACTCGGGATACTTAGCGTCGAACGATTTCCATTGCATACCATCTGCCGGGTGTCTTAGCTTCCCATCATTTATTCTTCCAGTTTCATGCCAATTTAACATTTTTGAATCATTGCTATTCGCAAACATCCTTATGAATCTTGGTATCACTGGAAAATACCATAACACCTTAGCCGGGATCCCTTCCTTATCCTTATAACGCCACTCAAAACAAACCGGACAATTGGTTAAGTTTTGATATAATTTTCGATACAAAACGCAATCATTTGGACATGCATGTATTTTCTCATATTTCATACCCACCCCTCTAATTAGTTTTTTAGCCTCATATGTCTTAACGGGAAGAACATTACCATCTGGAAGCATGTCGTTTATCAAGGCTAATAAACTAGTGAAACATGTGTCACTAACCCCATTTGCCCCCTTGATATTATACAACTTCACCACAGCCGACATCTTTGTGTACTTACAACCAGGGTATAGAGGCGCTTCAGACTCACACAACTTCTTATACATGTTGTCAAGGTCATCCAAATTAATGTTTTCATCTTCAAAAGCATTTGATTCATCATCTTTTTCTTCATTATCTGTAGACCCAACATTCAACTCGTCTGCTTCCAACTCAACATACTCGGCAAACTCGGGATCATCAGTTATCCTTTCGTATACCTCAAGATCATCTTCTTCAAAATTATTATCTTCCTCTAATGATTCCCCATGAAAAATCCAACGGGTATAGGATCGACTAAAACTATACTTTTCTAGGTGAATTTTAACGTCCGGAATAGCCATATAACTAATATTACCACATCTTTCACAAGGGCATGGAATACTAGAAGAACCATTCAAATTGTTCGCAACGACTTCATAAAATTCAGCTAAACCATCCTTATAGTTTGGGTCACTCATATTCGCAGCATTCATCCAAGTTCGAGTCAGTTATCTACATTCGTAGTATATATAGTAAGCCAAGTAATTCAGAAAATCCAACTAATTAAAACTAATTCAGAAAATGCAATGTATAAGGCAACTAATTCACAAATAAACGAAATTCAGGAAATCAATAAAGAAAAATTATTAGAATACCTGATTAATAAGAAATAGCAGACGGAGATGATGACAAAGAGACGATCCGGAAATCAATAAATTATTAGTGTTTGTGGTTTTGTGATGCAGTATAATCGCTTTGTGTTTGTGTTTTTGTGTTGCAGTACAGTATTATTAGTGTTCTGTGTTTTTTTTCATCTTTATTAAACGTATTGACAACGGTTATTATTCATATTCACCGTTGTTATTAGATTACCTATTTACAACGGTTAACAAAGTTAAATCCGTTGTTACAACTAACAACAACGTACAACAAAATCATCTC
>JAIUZE010019482.1:0-10161 GCA_022085475.1 Heliosperma pusillum
CCTTAACTTCATCACAAATATTATATCCATTTGCTCTTTGGTGAAAATTTGTATATAAGCCTCATATCCTCTTTTTACTTCTCGCAACATTACATTCTCTTTTCACAATTATTCATAATCTTACGCCTCTTTACTGAATCCACACTCTAACTAGAGTTCTTTCAAGTATATGGGTAATCGCTTGTTCTTAATATCTTAGGACACGTAAATATCCAACTTACTACACAAGATCACGCCACACAGTTAGCTACTACCCCAGTGTCCATTCTATTTCTTATAACTATTATTCTTTTTAAACATACGACTTTCATTCCAATAAAAGATAGAGATATAATATTATATTATCCCATTTATACAAATAGTGTCTCATTTCACTGCTTCAACATATGAGACTTAAAGATCTCAAATCGATTTCAAGGTCATGGATAGTATCTCATTCTACTACATGTAGCATTTATATCACACCCAGTTAATTAGACAACAATCCTATGTATAACATCTCACAATGTTATTCGCATGATTGAAATTCTTCCTTAAAACTAAATATCAACAGTGTATACGTCATCTCGTACTACCGTTCATACAACTGATACCTCAACAGTCATTTGTACCATCAGGACTGAGCATCCAAGGTTATTCAACCAATCTATATCATAATCAGTAGGTCAACACTGTACCCACTCAAGTATCCATCTTTGTATGAATAATAAATAGACTAATAATTGCCTAAGCTAATATTCACCCTTTATTGTCTTAGATAAATTATTATAAATATCCACGATATAATTAGATTGTATGTTCCTAATAACCAGACTGTACCCACGTGTACTACATAAATCCTCATAATTATCACCATTGAAATCCCACTTGAATTCCGCACTAGATCACACTCTTCCTCGTGTTCATCACCTTCTCTTGCATTCTCTAGTGGCGTATATCCTCTCCCTTTCTTTGATTAGAATTAATCAGCGACTCTTTATGGCTAGTTAGACTATATAGCCCATAGTTATCATGATCTCAATCTATAAGCTCAAATTACAGATCTTATCTACTCTGCTTCTTTTAATAAAGTTAACTACCCTAATGTTTTTTTTTTTTTTTAAATACATAATCTCTTGTCACTCTACATGCTTCATATTCATCCAACTAAGTCTTATTTCATGGTGTGGTTGGTAAGCTAGCTCAAACACGTGAACTTATGTTTCTCACTAATGTGTCCACAAGGTCTAAAGGAGCGTCTCAAAGAGGTCAAATATTATAATATATCTTACTCGGACAGACTGTTCATTCTAATTACCTTTAATTTTAAACAAAACCAGACTTTATATGCATCACGCATCCGAGCCTCAAATATACCTCACATATTACAAACCAATAGATGATTCTTTCAACTCTTTTCGCAAATTCAAATAACTATTACTATAAGTAAACTAGTTCTTGAACAGACCTCAATAAAATTCACTTACATCACTCTAGGCCATTGTTCTACTCATCCCAAACGTTTCAATTGTTCTTTCTCCTTATGTATACCAAAATTAAAGTGATCTCTTAATACTAATTACTTTAAACTATTCTACTCGATTAAGAACCACAACCATTTGTGCTAAGCTTTCATTCTCTCAAAGTTATGTTGCGACCTAATTTCCCAATGTCATACCTTTTGTAATTCCTTAGTCATACTAAAGCAAAATAAGTATCTAGCCTCTCATTTAAATCTACGAAATTCTCCACCAAAATGTATTAATAACCCATAAATTACGATTTACATCTTGACGACTCAACTTCATCATTGATCCAATATAATCCTTACACTTATCCTCAAAATACCATTCAGTGCATTAAGTGGAGTCAACTTTATAACATCATACTCTATTCCAATATCTTTTCATTACTCGAAGTACAATCACCTTTACTATCCACATCATAAATATCATCCCAGTTGAGCAAGTCATATTACCTCGATTCTCTCAGCAAGTACCTCTCATCAATTATTTTCTACACATGCTATCTCTAAACCACCGATCTTCACATTACATCATCATCATTCTCAAATATAATAGCGTAAATGTTCATCTTTTTTTTTTCCAACTAAATAGTTCTTCATAATCCACCAAGTTAAATCGAATCATTGGTATAATAGTCATTCAAGAAAAGTTATCTACTGATATATCTCAATAACTTTCGTATCATTATCACAACAATAACATACTTACCAATACCTCAATTCATCGCTCATTTACGAAGAAATATTTAGGCCTACATCTCATAAATTTCCAAGATTTCTTAATCATCAACCACAAATAGGTGTATTCAGTCATGCAGACTTCCCTAAGTTCCAAATTCCTCTCAAAGTTATCCTTGTTATATAGTCTAACTAACTTTTCAAGTAAGCTCTTTTACATCAAATCTTGCATATCAACAACTAATTAACAATATCCCTCCTTACCATATGAACATTCTCCAAACACTAAGGTTCCCAAATAAAATGTACTATTACGTTGATCATATAGCCAATGTCCCTTAAAGAATGTTCAGCTATACCTACTACACTTTCACTTTACTTATATATACCAAAATTTTAATGCCCACTTATTGACCAAACTATTTACACAATTTTTTTTTTAACCTTAATTAAACACTAGCATAGTTCCACTAAAAGTCTCATCGCAACAAACAATGCAAAAGGCTAATAAGTAGTGCAATATTTGATTTTAATTATATTATTAGTCATTATTAAATCTATGATTATACTCCCACGTAAATATTCACTTGTACTATCAAGTCTCAAAATCCATAATCTATATAATTTATAACTCACGGGTTCAATTAGTTATATGATCACTAAAACTCTAACATCCTGTTACAACTCCAAATATGCCCAATAGCCATATCATGCAATACATTCCCAATAATGATCGCCATCACATAACAATTTGAATTATAAGACAAATTCTCATGTATATAATCTCAACGAATTCAATATGTTACACCTCTCAAGTACCATCATAAGTTATTATTCTATTTCATAACACCATATTATGTGCATACTCAATTTCACTTCAAATCATATTAACATACAACATTACATACCATTTCCATATACCTTACAAATCATAATGTTCAATCATTCAAGTCGATTCCAACAATTTGTAACATACGTCCCATACAATCCCACACTCATCTCACACGCATCATTTATTGTCGTTATTTTTTTTATTTTATTTTTTTTTAAAAAAAAACTTTTTGAAAATATTTACTTAGGTCGGTCGATTCACGGGCGGTGAAGAGATATGAAGATCTAATCACCTATCCAAGAAGGAAACCCGCTCTGATACCACTTTGTAACACCCCCATAATCCGTTATATTTAAAAATAGAGTTTTCATGTAAATTTCGGAATATGGATGTGTCACATTTGAACCAATTGTAGTATAAGTATTTAAATCATGTAATTCAAAGGGGTAAATGTCCACGTGAATTAAAAACCAAAGAGTAAAATCCGATTACAACCAAATCCAAATGCTTGCGGAAGCGAATAAGTTTGAATGATGCAAAATAAAGATAATTGTCTAAACATTGGTTTCCAATAAAAACAATAATGCGTGCGCTCTCCCGTGGTTCCCACGTCCTAGTTCCTTGGATTACCTGTCACACGATCTGCTCTCACAATAGTGGTCATAGCAGTTCCAATTAAGGACAAAAACAAAAGAGGGTCACCAATAATGTTGAGTAAGGTAAACAATCCAAAAATAAATAAGAGTTTTACTTAAAATTTAGAATTCATAAGAAAGTAGAATATCATTGAGAAGTTCAAGTTTCTAAATAAGGAAATCCGATCCAAAATAGTTAGTCCTTCCAAATCTTAAAACACTTTCCTTCGAAGAAAACATTTCTTCACTTTCTTTAGTAAGTAATGGATAGAGGCCGTATGGAGAGGATCCCCTCGCCCTAGTCCGGATAAGACGGGGTTCACCAAACCATGTACAATAACTGTCCAAAAACCCCGAGTGTGCACACCCCTCCAAGGGCCAACCCCAAGGAGGAAGATAAGAGGACGGGGTCTCGATAAACTAACCCCCACCAAAAGCTCTGTATAGGAGGTCCCCTTTTATTATTTGGGAACAACCTACCCCTCTACCAAAACCGTTCAAACCAAAAATCAAAACCCTTTCCAAACAATTAAATCCATTTCTTGAGATTAACCATCTCCATAACTTGTACAAAAGATCAAACGGTTTTGGTTTTCAAACTTTTAAAAAGTTATGAGTCCTTTATTATATTTCAACACTTCAAAGGATGGAATAACATCAATTATTTTTCAATATTTCATCACAACAATCCAAACTTATAATAACAACCATTATAAACATTATACGCCAAATAACATTTGAAACAATACTCAATAGTTCAAGAATAGTGTATGGACAAGCGTTTCCCTTACCTTATGAGCTGGTCTAGAAGTTTAAAGTGCTTCTTCTACAAATCCCGAGTCTACAATATACATAAATTACTCGTTACTAAATTATTCCAGACGGTCCTTAACTAGTTCAATTGATTTTATGCATTTTACTCGGTTTTTGTTATGTTTCCATTTTGAACGTTTTGTTCCGAGTTTTATTCTTAAGAAAGCGAAATACGTTCATTATCAAAATACTTAAGAGTATTTTATCAAGTTGGTGCTTTGGTTTAACAAGTTATAGCTTATACACTTGGTTTACACAAGTTTACTATCTTATACATACTTTACGGTTTTAAAAATTCTGAACAGTGACTTCAAAACATCATAACGCCTTTGTTACTTAACTCTTTGGGGTAAGACCAGTGAATTTATATTCTTTAAGATGTCCTAAAACTTTAAGTGTCAAATAATAACAGTCCAAAAACGATTCTAAGGCCTCTGAAATTTTTGTTTAGTAAAACGTGACGGTTTCCGAGTCACGGAAAGTTTTGGGCTAGTTCGGGTGTTTAAAAAGTCTAAATATCGGTTTCCAAATAGCCAACATGCATGTCTTTCATTAAAGTTTATCATAGTCAAATATCAAGAATTTATCTTTAGTATAACTTTATTTACTAGTGGTATATTCGAAAAAGGTAGATTCTCAACTATTGTTCTAAAGAACAATATTTTATCAGATTTCCAGATTGTCATTTTGTGTTGCAAAAATCATATAAAATCAAATACTTAATATTCTTGGACGAAACAAACTCCAATAGGTCTAGTATTTAGTCTAACAACTTTTATGTTTATACAATGTTAGACAAAAATAGGTTTAAGATGTAATATTGGTCAGATCTTTAACCACTGGTCATAATATGAGTCACAAAATGTTCTTAAGTGGATTACAAAGATTATAAATTAAAATGAGTTGATTCCAGGGCCTACTATTCTATATATTTATTATAGTTCATTGTGGTAAAAGGGTTTGTCCTCATTAATCCTTTAAATTACCTTTTAAGACACAAACATTGGGACTAGCAGATTCGATTGTCCAGAATCATGTTTTTTTTGTATGATTTTTCATTTGCAAACGACTCATGGGATTATAACAAAATTTTGTACACTTATTATAGACAAGAAGAGCTACGACACATATTGTTTTCATAGCAATAACACAAGTCTAAGTTGGATTTTTATTCTGTTAATTATCAACCTCCGGATTTGACACTTTGATGATTGTTATGTGTATAGGTTTTTGCATGCATGTATGAAGACTCTTATAGTTCGTTTAAGGGTTTGTTTTACTCAAGATTAAGTGTTGAATGAGAATAAAATGCTAAGAGTTTAGTTTTTTAGCCCTTACAAGGTGAAGAACTTTGTGTATAGGCAAGATCCTCCTCCTAGCTCTCTCTTCTTCTTCCTCTTCTCTTTTCTCGGTTCTTCCTTGCTCTCTCTCTCTCTCTCTATACTTTGTTTTTTTTTGTTGTTGTTGCTTTGTTTTGAATTGTAATCTGGTGGGAGGTAGAGTGAGGAGTAAATAGGAGTGGTTATGGGAAGAATAAAAAGAAGGGTGTTGGGAAGATGGGGAGTAGGGGTGTAGGGTGGTTATGGGAAAGACAAAAAGAAAAGTGTTGGGAAGGGGGAGGTGTAGGTAGGGCGGCACAAGCATTGGGGAAGGGGGTCTATTTCCCTCATTATGGCAGCTAGGATTTGGTGTTTGAGTAGGGTTTTTGCGCGACGGAAAAAGATGCGCGAGACGGTGATTTATGCAACTTCGAAATGCAATACAATTTCACCAATTATCGACACCAGAATTATATATGTTCTTTCTTGTTTTATCATGGGTGAATTTATTTAAGGATTGTATTTTACTATCATTTATTCTGAATGTGTGACGATAAAGTTGATTATTAAATTTAGCGACTCGAGATCGCGGTAGTTGCATTGTTACCAATTTTTCCATTTTATCACCTATTGATTTTAGCTTCATAAATATCTTTATTATTATTATTTTTTTTTATAAACTCCTTTATATTTTATTGACGGATTTTACGGGTATTACATTCTGTCACAAAAAGTCAAATTAGTCAACTTTTGTGACGAAATGTCCGTCACAAAAAGTCAAGATGGTCAACTTTTGACTGATTGTGACGGAAATTCCGTCACAAAAGTTGACTAACTTGACTTTTTGTGACGGAATTTCCGTCACATGTATTAACTCACAAGACCAATTGCATCCCATTCAGTCAACGAATGTGACGGAAATTCCGTCACAAAAAGTCAAATTAGTCAACTTTTGTGACGGAATGTCCGTAACAAAAAGTCAAGATGGGCAATATTTGTGACGGAATTTCCGTCACAAAAAGTCAAATTGGTCAACCTTTGACTTTATGTGACGAAAATTCCGTCACAAAAAGACTTAAGATAATACCTAATTCGCGCGACCACTTTAACAATCCTATTAACATTTTCCTAAAATCTACCCGAACCCTAAAACCCCAAATTGAACTCCGGCGACACCCACACCACCACCGACGACCGCCCCTACGGCAGCCCCTCTCCGGCGACGCTTCTCCTCTCCCTCCTGCATCCCCTTCCCTTCCCTCCTTTTTCTTCTTCTTCTTTCTCTTTCTCCCTCCTCCTTCCGCCAGCTTTTCCGGCCCCTTCCTCCGGCATCCCCCACCTTCCCTCTCCCTCCAGCGTCCCCTCCTTCCTCTGGCGTCCCACTGCTCCCTGCATTCTCCCATCCTCTTCTTCTTTTCCCCCTTTGTTTTTTCCTTTTTTTCTTCTCCTCCGGCTCCCCCCTCCTCTAGCTTCCTCTTCCTCTGGTATCCTCTGTCCCCAACCTCCGGCCTCCCTCCGGCGTCGTCTCCACCGTGCCTGCCACCTGGTAGGTACATCTATATATGTTTTTTGTATTATTATGATTTATGTTTGTTTAATTTATATTTTATGTTTAATTTTGTCCTCCATTTTCCGGCCAGCAGGTGCTCCGGTCACCGTCCGTCTTTTCTTTTTTTCTTCTCTTCTTTTTAATAGGTAAATTTCTGAATTTGTTTTTTTAAAATTGAGTTAATTGACCCTCGGATAATAACCATTGTTATTATTTATGTGGAAACTATTGTTGGTGTTGATTTTATTGTTGATGTTTATGTTGAAATTATAGGTTGGGAAGTACTTAACTTATTTTAAAAATATTATGTGTATAAAAGTTAGAATATAATGTTAGTTATGTAACATTGTTATTAAAAGTTAGCTAGTTATGTAAATTATGTTAATGTTCGTTTTTTTATAATTTTCTTGATTAACCATGTGAAATTGTTGTTAATATTGATGTTGAAATTGTTTGTTGCTGCTGTTGTTGATAATTATGTAAATCATGATGAAATTGTTTGTTTGTTGCTAGTTATGTAAATCAGGTTGAAATTGTTTGTTTGTTGCTAGTTATGTAAATCATGTTGAAATTGTTTGTTGCTGTTGTTGTTGATGACCTAGTATCAGTTCAAGAATTACTCCCATACTCACTGGGAGTAATTCTTGGATAGTCCCTGTTTTGGGACTGTCTTTGTACGTTTCAAGTCACTTAGGTGGTGAACACGTACTTGAGGTTTATTAATGAGAAAAGAGTTAGGTAACAATTCCTTTAAAGTTCTCGAAATACATATGTGAAGTAATTATTTCTTTTACATTGTGTATTTTGAGAACTTAAGGTAATTGCTGCCGAATTTTTTACTCTATCATAAATCACAAGTACGTGTTTACCAGTGACTCAAAATGTACATTGACGGGTTTAGGCTGGAGTGATAAGGACCCGAAGGCGGATTTTCGTGGAGGCCTAACTTGTTTGTGGTTGTTATACTGTTGTTTGTGTATATATTGTTTAATTTTATGGCATATATATATATTGAAATGTAGATTACAAACATGAAAAGATTAGAATGACAATGGATGTACGAAAGATTAGATGAAAGAAATAAACCCAGAGTTGAATTTGCCAATGGGGTTAAGGAGTTTATGGAATTTGCCGTCCAATGTAGTTCATACAAAAATTTAGGTGAGATGAGGTGTCCATGTAAGAAATGCAAAAACACGGCTTTTAGATTGAGTGCGGATGTTCGAAATCATCTTTCCAAATATGGTTTTGTTGATGAATACTATGTATAGACGCATCACGATGAGGAGTTGTCCACCGTAGAAAGTTCAAGTACAAGTGTTGTAGGTAGTGAAAATCCATATCGAGAGCTTGTGGAAAATGCTTTACGTTTTGACGTTAACGGCATAATGGAGGAGCGACTCAATCCCGATGACCTTTCCAACGAAGAAGTGCGTTATGAAACCTCACATCCTATTGTGTCTTCATTTTTTAAAATGTTAGAGAAAGCTGAAAAACCATTGTTTGAGGGAAGTACGATGTGTTTGTTGCAAGCGACAGCTAGATTATTAACACTCAAATGTGAGCACAAGTTGTCTCTTAGATGTGTGAATGGTATTAACTCGTTCATTGGTGACATTATTCCAAAGAATAATCAAATGTCGCGCAATTTTCATGAGATTAAAAACGTGCTTAAAGGATTGCAATTACCACATCAAAAAATCGATGCATGTCATACCGGATGCATGCTTTTTTGGAAAAAAGATGTTAATCTTGAGGAGTGCAAAAAAGGTCATGCTAGTCGGTATAAAAGTAAACCTAATTCAAGTGGGAGACGAGTACCTTGTAAACCAGTAACTTATTTTCCGTTGGAGCCAAGGTTGCAACGACTTTTTGCATCCAAACACATAGCAGGTGAGATGAGTTGGCACCATAAAACTCTCGATTAAGAGAAACCGGGACAATGTCACACGGAAGTGACGGTGAAGCCTAGAAGCATTTTGATAATATGCATCCTGAATTTGCAAGTGAGCCTCGTAATGTTTGGCTAGGGTTGTGTACATATGGGTTTTCTCTTTATAGGCAATTCGGGCGGTCTTACTCATCATATCGTGGCATGTTATCCTTACTTCGTATAATTAACTTGCCTCCTTGGTTATGCATGAATTGACAATTCATGTTCTTATCTTTGATTATTCCTGGTCCTATAAACCCTAAGGACAAGTTGGATGTCTACCTTTAACCGTTGATTGAGGAACTGCAAAAAATTTAGGAAATCGGAGTTGAAACTTACGATATCTCTAAGAAACAAAACTTCTTATTAAAGGCTGCATTAATGTGGTCAATCAATAACTTTCCTACATATGGCATGCTTTATGGTTGGAGTACAAGTGGATATTGTGCTTATCCTTATTGTCCAAACCATAAATCAATTTACCTTAATCATAGTATAAACGTTTGTTAGTTTGATTGTCACCGTGTATTTTTACCACCTCAACATCTGTTCCGCACTAGTTGTAAAAACTCTCTAAAGAATAAGCAAACCGAGGATCGCATTGCCGAAAAAAAATTATTCGGTGATGAGGTGTGGGCTTGGGTAAAAGATTTACCGAAGGTAGTTGATGCTTCTGCTCAAGAGTTGAAAAACATAAAAGACAAGAAAGAAGGTTGGTGCAGACAAAGCATATTTTGGGAACTCCCTTATTGAAAAACATTGTTGATTCGACATAACTTAGATGTGATGTACATTGAGAAAAATTTCTTTGAAATGCTTATCAATACGGTCATGGATGTAGAAAATAAAACTTCCTTTGGACCTAAAGGAAAAGCCGACTCTCTTGATGTGACAACCC
>JAIUZE010019486.1:0-10177 GCA_022085475.1 Heliosperma pusillum
AAACTTCTAACATGTGAATTATTAAATCTTACGAAAAACCCGCTTGACTTAAAGGATATAAATTTAAACTACGATCTCGTAGTATAATTTCTAACATGTGAGAAATAATAATTTTATGAAAAACCTTTTTAATTAAATATTTTACTTATTAACATTTCCCACTTGCTAAATATTACAAAACACGATAAAATGGCAATAACTCAAAAACCGTCACAAGTCCCGAAGAGGGACCCACGGGCTGATTTTGGGCCGGACCTATCATGGCCTGGGCTGGGCCCACGGGCCTGGTTTGGGCTGTTTTTATTAAAAATCCTAAAACAGTTTCTAAATATTTTCCCGCATGCTTAACATATTTAAAACCCGTCAAAACAACAACAAAACAATCAAGTATCGACAAAAACCCAAAGACCAAATCCCGGACCAACCCAGACCGGGCTGGACCGGCCTGAACCGGCCTGGTTTGGGCTGGTTTTTCAGCCTCCTTACACGGCCCAAATACATCAACAAACCCAAATTATTTCCAACATGATTTTAATTAACAACATCCATTTTAAACATCCAATTCATCCATCATGCATACAAAAATCATGATTATGAACAATCATCAAATATATCATGAACACTAAACCAAAACAAAAGAAACCAAAGCTATGTAACATATATTCGTCGAGTAACTCGGAATCGTTACCTTAGCTAGAAAATCAATTAGCACCCAAAATAAGAACTAAAGAAAAATAAGAAACCCGTCTTCTAATCTTCTCCTAAAATATACGAGTCACCAAACTCATCTTCAAAATCTTCCCCTATAAGAAATGACAAGAAAAACATGATTAGAATTTAAACTTGATTTTCCATAATTAAATTTGAAAACGATTTTTTCGGAATTGGAAATAAAACATACTTGAAGATGGAGAGCGAAGAGGGAATTCTAGAAATATAAGTTAGGACGGATTTAATTAAGAAATGAAGGTTTTATGATGATTTTGCTCAAGAACGACGAAGAACGGATGAAGAACGACGAAGAACGAATGAAGAACGATGAAGAACGATTAATTAGATCTTAATTTGATTTATTGTTAAATGAAAAGTTGTTAGTGAGTAATGGTGAGGTGTGTGAGCCGTGTAGTTATAGAAGAAATAATGAGTCGGGTTTTGAAATTGTTATTACGGAATTGACTCGGGTTTAATAATTATATTACGGTAATTGATTAAATATAATTAGAGATTAAGTTAATTAAACTAATTATCAAGATATTATGTTATTGTAATCAAAAGAAATGAAAATATCAAGCTTTAGAGAGGAGAAGAGCCGTGAGGTAGGGTGCTAGTCGGGTCTGTTTTGTAAACGGTTTTGCGTAATTTTCGTTAACGGATCGATAAAGTAATAAATATCTTAGATATTATTATTAGTTTAATCATATTAATTCAAAATATCTAAAGTGAGTGGAAAAAGGTGACATGGGCGTGTGACTCATGCCAAAGTCGGGTTTCGGGTTTGTTTCGGGATTTACGATGACTCGGGAATAGTTCAATGATGCTCGGGTTTAAACCGTAAAACCTTATTATAAATTCCGAATAAATTCAAAATAATTTTATTAAATTATCATAAATTCTAATAACTCTAAATAAAAATAAATTAAAAATATTATTTTTTTAAATAAAATTTCGGTCTTCAAAATTACAAGGCGAGTCGGGAAAGTCAACGAAAGTCAAAGTCGACTTAAAAGTCAAGAAAGGTCCAAAGATGACTTAAAAGTTTCAAGAAAAGTTTATGACGACTTAAAAGTCAAGAAAAGTCAATAACGACTTTAAAAAGTCAAGAAAAGTCAAAGACGACTTAAAAGTCAAGAAAAGTCAAAGATGACTAAAAACGGGATTTTCATGAAATCTCTCAGAAATTCCAAATACGAACTCGGAATTTTAAAATACGACTCGAAATAATAAATTCTATTTTAAAAACTTAACCTTGCTGGAAAGTATCCTTAAGAAATTTTACTAGAAAAATTGGGTACTTTTCGGGTTGTTACAATCACCCCTCCTTTTAAAAAGTTTCGTCCTCGAAACTTTCGAAGAAGGAAAGTAACATATTGTAAGGTCTATTCAAAATTGTTAAAATTTTTGTATACAATACAGGGTCTTATCAATGGAACGGAAAGGTTTCCTCGTTCCCGCGGTTTAAGAACAATCGACGTCGCCAATGTTCAAAGACTCAAAGATACATTTTCGCATCAATAAATGAGAAAACTAGTTATCGAACGTCTCCAATAACAGGTCTCAACACTCCTTGACGGTAAAATACTTGAAATCATAAAACATTTCCAAAAGCTTTTAGTTCAAAAATTTTATAGTAAAGGTAATAACTCTACTATCTATGCTTAAAGTTTCTAACTAAAGCTTCTAATAATTTATCTATAAGAAATGATATTCGATAGAAGGAACGGAATATTCGAAAGAATATCTCGAATAGAAAGATGAAAGAAAGAAAGATATTAGCCGGAAAAGTAGATCCGTTATTGATATAGGAATGTCCGAATGAAGATAAGAGCATGAAAACACATCTCCGGACGGTAAAGATATAGGAGTACTTTCTCCAACTGAAGATTTGAGAGGTAATTTATCGGATAGTCTCATTGAACTAAAGGACAAAGAAGTTCCCGTATAAATTAAACACGGTATTTCTTAAATTGACAACATACCAGTCACAATGTCTGGTTGAGCATCGGCCTCAGCGCGGCTCATGATGAAAATTCGACCCTTCGGTCTCCCAGAAATAGCTGGTGTAGAAGCTATCTTCTTCCTAGCAGGACATACATTAGCTTGGTGTCCCGGTTTCTGACAAGCATAGCACACAATTGGCTGGTTGAAACAGCCCATACCGGGATGCCTAGGCATCTTGCACCTAAAACAGATACGACCCTTAAGAGCGTTGTTGTTGCTCGGAACGAATGGACGGTTTCTCTGATTTGCTTGTCCACGCTGAAAGTTTCTCCTCTTGTTTGGAAAAGAGGAAGAAAAGGAAGGTCGAGAAATAGAATATAATGGTCTCTTGCCATAAGCATTAGGAGCAACATACGAGGAACGAGCCTCGTCGGCAATCTCCCGAATAGAACTCTCTGCCCATATGGCATCATTGTAAATAGAGACAAAGGAAGTAGCACCCCTACTTATCTTGCCCTTCACCTCAGGAGAAAGCTTTCCTAGTTAAAAGAAGGCCTTGTCTTCCTCCCTTGAAATAAGCCGAGTGGCATAATGAGCCAACTCGTTGAACTTGGTTGTGAACTTCTGAACTGAGAGAACTCCTTGTTTGAAGTCCATGAATTCTTTCAGTTTCTGCGGTCTCAATTCATCCGGGTAGAACCTCGCCTCCAATAGTTCACGGAAACGAGTCCACCCAAAATCTGGTTCTAACTTAGAAGTAGGGCCAGTAAGTGACCACCACTGATCACCTTCCTTCACTAAGAAGTGGGAAGCAAGACGGACTTTATCCGCTTCAAGAACATCATAAAGAGAAAAGTTCTTCTCCATTTCTCGTAACCATTCAGAAAGTTTGACGGGATCCCCTTCACCATCATAGGTTTTGGCCTTGCTCCTAGATAGTTGTGAAGCAACCCACGTATAACTCCCGTGTCTCTCACGGTCGGGAAGAGGATTAGGAATAGGATTTGCTTGTTGATTTTGCTGATTTTGAATAATAACAGTAAGAGCTGCTAAGATCGTGTTGTCAATTCTCGGAGGCATCTTGCAAAAAGAAAACACAGATTAGTACTTATCATTTAGCAAGCACAAAGAGACTACAACATAATCCTAATCTACCCATCCTACCATTCTATCTCACAAGTTTATTATTTTATTAAGGTCGAGTTATTTATACAAGGGTACACAAACGTGCGTCGGGAGCAAAAATGCTCTGATACCAACTGTGACACCCTCAAATTTGCGGAAAGAAAAAAAATAATTTAACTAAATAAAAGATGAGAATACATAACGAAGGTGTCTTAAATAAAAAGGTTCAACAAAAAGAAAATAATATTATACATAAAAAGAATCTGAAACGGGAGACATATCTCCCGTATAAATACGGAAATAAAAGAATGTATAATATATACAATCCTAAGAACCGAATATAGGTCCAAGGTAATACTTCACTCGCTAGCTCGTCAATGTACCCAATGTATGCATCACAAACCTGCCAACCTCATTAAATATAAACACGGAAGCCACAGTCAGTGGGGAGTAACTCCGAGTTCTCCCAGCCACGAAATGTCAAGTTTAATAAAACATGAATAACATAAAAGCAATGTATATGGAAAATACAAAACTTTAACATATTTGATATGCTTTTCATGTTATGAAACAGTAACTACAAATAACCTAGCATGTGAAAGCTATCATGTGAAAGCCGTTAACAATCTATAACACGGGTAGGGAAGCTGGTATGCTAGCTCAAGAGGTTACCGTTAACCATGGCCCTGATAACTCAAACCCTAATCCAACATAATCTCATTGAATCAGTTAACATCCGGAATCCAAACTCTAATCAACCTTAGCCGGTTTGCATCTCACCTTCTAAGAATTCTAGAATCATACAAACATGAAAGACCAATAACGTCACAAACAGGCATAAGTTCTTAGGGACAGTCAATAGAAAGACTTCTGTAACTCGAGTCTATAACCACGAGGTAAGGATATACTTATATATTTAGGCTCACAGCGGTTACCCTAATAACATGGCCTCAAATACAAGCACACATCTAGGCTCAGCGTTACCTAATAACATGGCCCAGATCCAAAGCACAATATCTTAGCTCAGAGTGTTACCCTAGTAACATGGCCAAGATACCACTCTACCCTAACCTAGACTGCGCCGACCTAAGAAATTGCGAAGATCCTCGCATCCCAAGAACCCCATGATACATCACATGAGTACCCCTACGGAGATCCCCAAAGGGTTGGGCTAGTACCTAAAGCTGGCTCCTTCCCAAATAAAGTGGAAGCATAAAGGAGCCATGGCCCCCGACTTGGATATCCACAAGCCGGGAACCAAAAGCTATTAACCATGAACTATATATTCGTTAAAGATAGTAAGGCCTATCAATGTCATGGTCCAAGATACTCATTTAGAATTAGAATGGTCAAGACGCCATATACTCATAATTCTCTATGGGTAGTTAGTCAACACGACACCAACCATATAATCAAACAGTCACGGGAAAACTTCCTAACATGTGACTAATTGCATGTAAAAATTCATATTCAAATAACATATCGCCTCATATCTACTAAGGCTAATTCATTAATTAAATACAACCTTACTTGAAGACAAATCCCCGACCCGAGTCCCGCGACGGGTCATCAGTCAAAACGGGGCTGACTAGATCTTAGTTTGACCAAACCCGTTTGGTCAAACCGGCTATAAACAGAGTCTTTACCACATAGACTTAGACATAAAAATCAACATATTCATTACATGTTATTTTATTAAAACTTCTAACATGTGAATTATTAAACCTTACGAAAAACCCGCTTGACTTAAAGGATATCAATTTAAACTATGATCTCGTATTATAATGTCTAACATGTGAGAAATAATAATTTTATGAAAAACCTTTTTAATTAAATATTTTACTTATTAACATTTCCCACTTGCTAAATATTACAAAACACGATAAAATGGCAATAACTCAAAAACCGTCACAAGTCCCGAAGAGGGACCCACGGGCTGATTTTGAGCCGGACCTATTTTGGCCTGGACTGGGCCCACGGGCCTGGTTTGGGCTGTTTTTATTAAAAATCCTAAAACAGTTTCTAAATATTTTCCCGCATGCTTAACATATTTAAAACCCGTCAAAACAACAACAAAACAATCAAGTATCGACAAAAACCCAAAGACCAAATCCCGGACCAACCCAGACCGGGCTGGACCGGCCTGAACCGGCCTGAACCGGCCTGGTTTGGGCTGGTTTTTCAGCCTCCTTACACGGCCCAAATACATCAACAAACCCAAATTATTTCCAACATGATTTTAATTAACAACATCCATTTTAAACATCCAATTCATCCATCATGCATACAAAAATCATGATTATGAACAATCATCAAATATGTCAAGGACACTAAACAAAAACAAAAGAAACAAAAGCTATGTAACATTAATTCGTCGAGTAACTCGGAATCGTTACCTTAGCTAGAAAAATCAATTAGCACCAAAATAAGAAGTATAAACTAAGAAACCCGTCTTCTAATCTTCCCCTAATCTATACGAGTCACCAAACTCGTCTTCAAAATCTTCCCCTATAAGAAATGACAAGAAAAACATTATTAGAAGTAAAAATAGATTTTCCATAATTAAAGTGTTGAAAACGATTTTGACGGAATTGAAAATAAACCGTACTTGAAGATGGAGAGCGAAGAGGAGATTCTATAAATATAAGTTAGGACGGATTTAATTAAGAAATGAAGGTTTTATGATGATTTTGCTCAAGAACGACGAAGAACGAATGAAGAACGACGAAGAACGAATGAAGAACGATGAAGAACGATTAATTAGATCTTAATTTGATTTATTGTAAAATGAAAAGTTGTTAGTGAGTAAAGTGGGGTGGGTGAGCCGTGTAGTTATAGAAGAAATAATGAGTCGGGTTTTGAAATTGTTATTACGGAATTGACTCGGGTTTAATAATTATATTACGGTAATTGATTAAATATAATTAGAGATTAAGTTAATTAAACTAATTATCAAGATATTATGTTATTGTAATCAAAAGAAATGAAAATATCAAGGCCTAAGAGAGGAGGGAGTGCCGTGTGATATGGTGCTTGTCGGGTCTGTTTTGTAAACGATTTGCGTAATTTCCGTTGACGGATCGATAAAGTTGAAAATATCTAAGATATTCTTATTAGTTTAATCAAAAGAATTAAAATATCTAATGTGAGTGGAAAACGATGACATGGGCGTGTGACTCATGCCAAAGTCGAGTTTCGGGTTTGTTTCGGAATTTACGATGAGTCGGGAATAGTTAAATGATTCCCGGGTTTAAACCGTAAAACCTTATTATAAATTCCGAATAAATTCACAATAATTTTATTAAATTATCATAAATTCTAATAAATCTAAATAAAAATAAATCAAAAATATTATTTTTTTAAATAAAATTTCGGTCTTCAAACTTATAAGGCGAGTCGGGAAAAAGTCAACGAAAGTCAAAGTTGACTGAAAGTCAAGAAAAATCAAAGATGACTTAAAAGTCAAGAAAAGTTTATGACGACTTAAAAGTCAAGAAAAGTCAATGACGACTTTAAAAGTCAAGAAAAGTCAAAGACGACTTAAAAGTCAAGAAAAGTCAAAGATGACTAAAAACGGGATTTTCATGAAATCTCTCAGAAATTCCAAATACGAACTCGGAATTTCAAAATACGACTCGAAACAATAAATTCTATTTTATAAACTTAAACAGGCTCAAAAGTATTCGTAAAATATTTTCACTAGAAAAATAGGGTACTTTTCGGGTTGTTACACTACTTGTTTTTTCTTACAAAAGAAACACCCTAAGAAATACTTTCTTAGTCCCTCAATTTCTCATTCTTAACATGTTTTTCACTCAATTACTCCAAAAAAATGTCAACTATCCCCATCATCATCTCTTTAAGGTATCATTATCGTACTCCTCCAAAAACCGGGTTTATTGATTAACAAAGAAATCCACTATTAAGCTTTACCTTTATGTTTACAAATGACTCCCCACTTCTCAATTGTACACAACTTTATTATGCCAATTTGTCAAATAATTGAATTGAGTCAATGTTAGTTGTTTACAACATTCCAGTTTTGGGGCATCAATGTGGTTTCGAAAATAAAAGTTTTTTTAGTTAGATGAAACCTATGAAACAAATTTAGGATTGATTATTTCAATGTTCAATATATAACACTTTTACTTTGACATTTGAAAATTTTGTTGGGAGTTTTTTTATATCGAACAAAGTTCGTACTAGATTTTCTTTTAAAACTAGGTTAATTGATGGATAATAAGGGTTGATTTGACCATTTTGAATGTAATTTAGTAAAAATGTGAAAAAAATACTCCTTCCAATTTTTCATATTCTTCCCTCTTTCCATTTTGAGATAAGTGTGGTGATGTTCCCTCTTTCCTTATTTGTGAGTAGTTGTGTGCTCCAAATTTAATTGAATGTGGGGTAGTGTGTTTTGTGTGGTCCAAAATTATTTCCTTAATCCTTGTGTCCAAAAGAAAAGGGAAGAACATGTAAAATTGGAGGGAGTATTAATTAAGGGATTATATTTTTAAGCATGTGTGATTTCTTGAAAAGGTAGGGTTATCTTGTAGAATTTAAAAAATTAGAGGGTTACCTTATATAAAATCTTAAAAATCAATTGGTCACGTCACATACTTAACGGACAAATTGACGGAAAAAATAGTTAAGGGTCACGCCGATATGTATTAATAGAGTTGAGGGTTACCATACGTGATCTTTGAAAAGTAGGGTTACAACGTAGAATTTGAAAAAACACAGGATTACCATATAGAAAAACCCAAAAAAATATATTGCTTGCCACCTTATATATATGAGATATGAGTGAAGTAAATGATTTTTGTATATTAGAAACTATGTTACAGAGGTTTGTTTTTATACAGGTAGAAGATTAGTAGTCTGGCTAATGTACAACACTACTAATCTACTACCATAAAACAAGGAGTAAGCTTAGCAACTAATAAAAATATTGACTGACTTGCACCTTGAATGTAGGACTATGAATCAACTGTGTTGACTTGTTGTTGAGGCAGAATAATATTATTAACATTCCCGCTCAAGATGGACGGTCTCTCACGAAGGCCGATCTTGGATGTGAGTTCAAGAAACCGTGGTTTTGGGAGGGGTTTTGTGAGTGTATCCGCTAGTTGATTGCTCCTATTAATATGTTGTATACGGACGGAACCAAGACGTATTTGCTCTTTAACAAAGTGGAACGCAAGAGCCAAATGCTTCATCCGGGAGTGAAAAACGGGATTAGCTGAGTAATGAGTGGCACTAACGTTATCACAGTAGATTGTAGGTGCTTTATTAACCGAGATGCCAAGTTCCTGTAGGAGTGCAGTGAGCCATAAAACTTCGGTCGTTGTGTCAGCGATGGCTCGGAATTCAGCTTCCGTGGAAGGCTGAGACAAGGCTCGTTGTTTTCTTGACGACCAACATAGAGGATTATTACCTAAGTATACAATATACCCGATTGTTGAGACTTAATCAGTTGGGTCGCCACCCCAATCGGCATCGCAGAACGCATGTAAGCATAGAGGACCAGATTTCGTGAGATGAATGCCAAGGTGTATTGTGCCTTTGAGATAGCACAGCAGCCTTTTAAGTGCTGCCCAGTGGGTAGTGATGGGATGTGAGAGAAATTGAGCCAGCTTGTTAACGGAGTATGCAATATCCGGGTGAGTGAGAGCGAGGTATTGTAAGCTACCCACAATGGCTCGAAAATCCGTTTCATTTTCAATGATATCATGGGGTTGTTTGGCTAATGGCGGATGGGATAACATGGGGGTGGTGGCGGGGTTGCATTCATAAAAATTGTGACGGGTGAGGAGGTCAGCGAGATATTTGGTTTGATTTAGGTGCAAACCAGATTTAGTTGGTGTAACTTCGATCCCTAGGAAATAAGACAGGGGTCCTAAATCTTTGAGAGATAACTTTAGGGAATTTTGAGTGATAAAATTGGTGATGTGAGTGGTGTTAGGACCAGTGACAATAATATCGTCAACATAGACGAGAACATAGAGTTGTGAGTGACGTGAGTTAAGAATAAACACTGATGGGTCAGAGACGGAACCTTTAAAACCAGTGGCGAGGAGGTAGTTTTTGAGCTCCGTATACCAAGCACACGGAGCTTGTTTCAGACCGTAGATAGCCTTGGTAAGAAGAAAAATATGATCGGGTTTGTCGGTGTCTACGAATCTAGGGGGTTGGCTCATGTATACTGTATCATTGAGGTGTCCATGAAGGAATGCATTATTGACATCGATTTGGTGAAGATGCTAATTGTGGGTGACTGCAAGTGTAAGAATGAGCCGTATGGTGGTGGGTTTTATAACTGAGCTAAAAGTTTCCGAGTAATCAATATCGGGTCGTTGATGAAAGCCCTTCGCAACTAAACGAGCTTTATGTT
>JAIUZE010019488.1:0-30122 GCA_022085475.1 Heliosperma pusillum
TAAGATAATGTCTCCAAGTTTTCAATGCATGTACTACAGCTGCTAATTCAAGATCATGAGTCGGGTAATTCACCTCATGAACCCTGAGTTGTCGAGAAGCATAAGCAATGACTTTTCTATTTTGCATCAAGACACATCCCAAACCATGCTTTGAAGCATCACAATATACATCATAATCAGCTTCATCATCTGGTAAAGTTAAAACCGGTGCGGTAGTCAATCTCTTCTTTAATTCTAAGAAGGCAATTTCACACTCATTGGTCCAGATATACTTTGCTTCCTTCTTTAGCAATTGAGTCATCGGTCTTGCTTATTTAGAGAAATCTTTCACAAATCGACGATAATAACCCGCTAAACCAAGGAAACTCCGAATCTCGGACACATTCTTCGGACTCTTCCATTCTACCACGGCCTCAATTTTAGCTGGATCGACCATAACACCGTCTTTTGAAATGACATGACCAAGGAAAGATAC
This sequence comes from Heliosperma pusillum, assembly GCA_022085475.1. Classification (NCBI taxonomy): domain Eukaryota; kingdom Viridiplantae; phylum Streptophyta; class Magnoliopsida; order Caryophyllales; family Caryophyllaceae; genus Heliosperma; species Heliosperma pusillum. The sequence goes on from JAIUZE010019488.1 coordinate 476, forward strand.
CTCGGGCAATCAGAATTCACATTTGGAGAACTTAGCATACCACTTTTGACGTCGAAGAACACCCAAAATGGTTCGAAGGTGATCAGCATGTTCTTCCTCAGATTTCGAAAAGATCAAAATATCATCAATGAATACCACCACACATTTATCAAGGTATTCTCTGAAGGTACGATTCATCTGATCCATGAATATTGGTGGAGCGTTAGTCAAACCGAATGGCATCACATTGAATTCGAAATGACCATACCTCGAGCTAAAAGCAGTCTTGGGCATATCTGCTTCCCGAACGGGAATTTGATGATAACCCGATCTAAGATCAATCTTTGAAAAAGTAGAAGCACCACGTAACTGGTCAAAGAGATTGATAATACGTGGAAGAGGATATTTGTTTTTGATGGTAACACGGTTCAACTCACGATAATCAATGCACATTCGCATAGAACCGTCTTCGTTTTTGACAAATAGTACGGGCGCACCCCAAGGAGAAGCACTAGGCCTAATGAAGCCTTTCTCAATCAAATCATCAAGTTGAATTCTCAACTCTTTTAATTCAGAAGGAGCCATACGATAAGGAGCTTTAGCAATAGGTCCAGTTCCAGGAACTAGATCAATGGAAAATTCAACATCTCTTTCAGGAGGAATCCCGGGTAATTCATCGGGAAATACATCTGGATATTCACAAACAATAGGAACAATCCTTCAAAGAAGGAAGAGAAGAATCAGAAGTAGTCACTACACATAGAAATGCTTGATGACCATTCTTCAGAACATTCAACATTTTCATAGCCGAGATTAACTTCACAATAGTTTGCTTTCTTCCTCCTTGATAAGAAATACGAGCACCCAAAGGACTTTTAAGAATAATTTTCTGGTCACGGCATTAAAATCGAGCATGATAAGTAGATAACCAATCCATGCCCAGAATAATATCAAACTCTTCAAGAGGAAACCGTAGAAGATTAGCCGGAAAAATAGATCCATTTATCGATATTGGAATGTCCGAATGAAGATAAGAGCATGAAAATACATCTCCGGACGGTAAAGATATAGGAGTAGTTTCTCCAATTGAAGCTTTGAGCGGTAATTTATCGGATAATCTCATTGAAATAAATGACAAAGAAACTCCCGTATCAAATAAAATTAAACACGGTAATTCATAAATCGAGAACATACCCGTCACTATGTCAGGTTGAGCATCGGCCTCAGCTCGGCTCATGATAAAAATCCGACCCTTAGGTCTCTCAGAAATAGCTGGCACAGAAGCCGTCTTCTTCTTATCCGGACACTCATTAAACCTGTGTCCTGGTTTCTGACAGTTAAAGCACACAAGTGGCTTGTTGAAACAGCCAATACCCGGATGCATAGGCATCTTACACCGAAAGCAAATACGACCCTTAAGATCGTTGTTGTTTCTCAAGAAGAATGGACGGTTACTCGGATTTGCTTGTCCACTCTGAAAGTTCCTCCTCTTGTTTGAGAAGGAGGGAGAAAAGGAAGGTCGGGAAGTAGGATATAACGGTCTCTTGCCATAAGAATTAGGAGCAATATAAGAGGTACGAGCCTCTTCGGCAATCTCCCGAATAGAACTCTCCGCCCACAAAGCATCATTGTAAATAGAGACAAAAGAAGTAGAACCCCTACTAATCTTTCCCTTCACCTGAGGAGAAAGCTTTCCCAAGTAAAAGAAAGCCTTGTCTTCCTCCCTCGAAATAAGCCGAGTGGCATAATGAGCCAACTCATTAAACTTGGTTTTGAACTCTTGAACCGAAAGAACCCCCTGTTTAAAGTCCATAAACTCCTTCAGCTTCTGCTGCCTCAACTCATCCGGGTAGAACCTCGCCTCCAATAGTTCACGGAATCGAGTCCACCCGAAATCAGGTTCCAACTTAGCAGTAGCACCAGAAAGAGTCCACCACTGATCAGCTTCCTTCACTAAGAAGTGGGAAGCAAGACGGACTTTATCCGTCTCAAGGACATCATAAAGAGAGAAGTTCTTCTCCATTTCACGTAACCACCCTGAAAGCTGAATGGGATCTACCTCACCACCATAGGTTTTGGCTTGGCTCCTAGATAGTTGTGAAGAAACCCATGAACAACTTCCGTGTCTCTCACGGTCGGGAATAGGATTAGGAATAGGATTTGCTTGTTGATTTTGCTGATTTTGCTGATTCTGAATAATAACCGTAAGAGCTGCTAAGATCGTGTTGTCAATTCTCGGAGGCATCTTGCAAAAATAAAACACAGATTAGTACTTATCATTTAGCAAGCACAAAGAGACTACAACATAAATCCTAATCTACCCATCCTACCATTCTATCTCACAAGTTTATTATTTTATTAAGGTCAAGTTATTTATACAAGGGTACACAAAAGTGCGTCGGGAGCAAAATAGCTCTGATACCAACTGTGACACCCTCAAATTTGCGGAAAGAAAAAAAAAAATTTAAATACATAAAAGATAATAATACATAACGAAGGTGTCATAAATAACAAGGTCATTACAAAACGGAAATAATATTCTACCAAAGAAATATACAAGACGGGAGACATATCTCCCGTATAAATACGGAATGAAAAGAGTATATAATAATATACAATCTAAGAACCGAATATAGGTCCAAGGTAAATACTTCGCTCGCTAGCTCGTCAATGTACCCAAGTATGCATCACAAACCTGCCAACCGCATTAAATATAAACACGGAAGCCACAGTCAGTGGGAGTAACTCCGAGTTCTCCCAGCCACGAAATGTCGAGTTTAATCAAACATGAATAACATAAAAGCAATGTATATGGAAAATACAAAACCTTAACATATATGATATGCTTTTCATGTTATGAAACAATTAACTAACATATAACCTAGCATATGAAAGCTATCATGTGAATCCGATAATAAACTATAACACGAGGTAGGGAAGCTGTATGCTAGCTCAGAGGTTACCATTAACATGGCCATGATACACTCAACCCTAATCCAACATAATATCATGTGAATCAGTTAACATCCGGTAATCCAAACTCTATCAACCTCAGCCGGCTTGCATCTCACCTTCTAAGATTCATAGAATCATACAAACATGAAAGACCAATACTTCTACAAACAGGCATAAGTTCTTAGCACGGTCAATAGTCGACTTCTGTAACTCGAGGCTATACCACAAGGTAGGAAAACATACTAGTCCTAGACTGATCAGACCTAGCGACAACAGCTATTCCGTTCCCCGTCCCATGACATAACCGTCTATGAGAAACTCTACTAGGCGACCCCCTAAGCAGAGATGGCTAGTACTTAAGCTGGTTCCAACCCCAAAACGGATTAGGCAACCATGCCCTGACTTGGATATAAACCCACCAAGCCGAGACACAAAAGCTATCAAGCGGCAAACTCCGTATGCTCGTTAAAGATAGTACAGGCCTATCAATGTCGTGGTCCAAGCTACTCATTTAGAATTAGAATGGTCAAGACGCCATATACTCATAATTCTCTATGGGTACTTAGTCAACACAACATATATCATACAATACCACCGTCACGGAACCAACTTCCTATCATGTGACTAATTGCATATAAATCATATTCAAATATCATATCGCCTCATATCTACTAAGGCTAATTCATTAATTAAATACAACCTTACTTGAAGACAAATCCCCGACCCGAGTCCCGCGACGGGTCATCAGTCAAAACGGGGCTGACTAGATCTTAGTTTGACCAAACCCGTTTGGTCAAACCGGCTAGAAACAGAGTCTTTACCAATTAGACTTGAACATAAAAATCATCATATTCATTACATGTTTATTTTATTAAAACTTCTAACATGTGAAATATTAAATCTTACGAAAACCCGCATGACTTAAAGGATATCAAATTTAAACTATAATCTCGTATTATAATTTCTAACATGTGAGGAATTATAATATTATGAAAAATACTTTTAATTAAATAATTTACTTATTAAAATTTCCCACTTGCTAAATATTACAAAACACGATAAATTAACACTAAACTCCAAAAACCGTCACAAGACTAAAAAGGTGACTCATGAGATGTTTTGGGCCGGACCTAACACGGGCCTGGACTGGGCCCACGGGCCTGGTTTGGGCTGTTTTGGCTTTTTGATCGACTTTACTAAAAACCGTTTCATAATATTTCCCGCATACTTAACATATTTAAAACCCGTCAAAACAACAACAAAACAATCAAGTATCGGCACAACTCAAAAGGACCAACCCCGGACCAATCCAGACCGGACCTGGACCGGCCTGAACCGGCCTGGTTTGGGCTGGTTTTTCCGGCCAATCTCCACGGTTCCAACCACAACAAACACCAAATTAATTCCAACATGTTTTAATTAACAAACAACCATTTTAACAACCAATTCAACCATCATCCATACAAAAATCATGATTATAAATAAATCATCCAAATATGTTAAGATCACTAACATATTAAAAATTCCATACAACATAAAAATCATAACTACTTATGATGTTACTACTAAAAATCATAAGTAACAATAATATAAACTAAAACAAAAGCTATGTGACATTAATTCGTCGAGTAAATCGGAATCGTTACCTTAGCTAGCAAAATCAAGTAGCACCAAAAATAAGAAGTAAAGAAAAACCCGTCTACTAATCTTCTCCTAATATATACGAGTCACCAAACTCGTCTTCAAAATCTTCCCCTATAATAAATGACAAGAATAATATTGTTAGAATTAAAACTTGATTTTTCCATAATTAAAGTGTTGAAAACGGTTTTGTCGGAATTGAAAATAAACCGTACTTGAAGATGGAGAGCGAAGAGGAGATTCTAGAAATATAAGTTAGGACGGATTTGAATAAGAAATGAAGGTTTTGTGACGATTTTGCTCAAGAACGACGAAGAACGATGAAGAACGACGAAGAACGATGAAGAACGATTTAAGAAAGTGTTAATTTGATCTTAAGTTGATTTAGTGTAAAATGAAAAGATAGTTAGTGATTAAGTGTGGTGTGAGTGCCGTGTAATATAGAGGAAAATAATGAGTCGGGTTTTGAAATTGTTGTTACGGAATTGACTCGGGTTTTTTTAATTAATTAAGGTAATTAATTAAATATAATTAGATATTAAGTTAATTAAACCAAATATCTAGATATTATGTTATTGTAATGAAAAAGAAAGAAAATATCTAGTCCTATTAGAGGAGAGGGAGCCGTGTGATGTTAGAAGAATCGGGTCTGTTTTGTAAACGATTTGCGTAATTTTCGTTGACGGATCGATAAAGTTATAAATATCTAAGATATTATTATTAGTTTAATAAAAAGAATGAAAATATCCTAAAGTGAGTGGAAAAAGATGACATGGGCGTGTGACTCATGCCAAAGTCGGGTTTTGGGTTTGTTTCGGGATGTAAGATGACTCGGGAATAGTTAAATGATGTTCGGGATTAAACCGTAAAAGTTATTCTTTAATTCCGAATAAATTCAAAATAATTATATTAAATTATCATAAATTCAAATAAATCTTAATAAAAATAAATTAAATTTATTATTTTTCAAAATAAAATTTCGGTCTTTCAAGTTACGAGGTGAGTCGGAAAAGTCAACGAAAGTCAAAGTCGACTTAAAAGTCAAGAAAAGTCAAGATGGACTTACAAGTCAGAAAATAAATTACGACTAAAAAGTCACGAATCAATGACGACTTAAAAAGTCAAGAAAAGTCCAAAGACGACTTAAAAGTCAAGAAAAGTCAAAGATGACTTAAAACGGGATTCTCATGAAATCTCGCAGAAATTCCAAATACGAACTCGGAATTTCCAAATATGACTCGAAACAATAAATTCTATTTTAAAACTTAACTTTGCTGAAAAGTATTAGTAAAACATTTTTACTAGAAAAATTGGGTACTTTTCGGGTTGTTACAATCAGTCTATCATACAAATCTCAAAAAGTAAGCTCTTAATAAGTAGATGAATCATAAACCTGTAGCAACAAGGGCGAAGGAAAATGTAAAACATGGTTGAGATTTACATAACGGCGCAGCATAGAAAATATTCTTTGGACCTTTTCAGCTCTTGCACGATCTTTTGACAATGGACTCTCACTGTACACTCATCACTCAATTTCTTGTAAAATAGGAAATATTGTGTTAAATTTTAAGTGACACTCAGCTATCTACAACTTATAAGAATGTGCCCGCAATCTAGTATGGTAGACAATCCAAAACCATTAAGTAAAACTAATCATGATCAAAATATAATGTAGGAAGCATTAGAAAAGTAAAGAGGAGGCTTGGGAAATTTGGGTAAGAAAGTGGACAAATGATTTTGGTCATGTGGAGCTTAAAGTCAAGCTAGTAATAACCAAATGTGTAGCGGATACTCAATCCAAATCATACCAATTCCCATCAACAAAAGTCAAAGCCAAATGAGCATATTGGCTTATTAAACATGAAAAATCAAGTTACGACTTCCCATAATTATTCTTTCTTTTCTTTTCATGGAAGCGTTTTTCTTCTTTTCCTTTTCCCTTTTTTTCTTTTGAGCTTTCAATTTCATTCTTTTTCATTTTTCATCATTTTTTCTTTTTCTCTTTCACATCAAAACCCGGGAATCAGTAATCCCGAGACAAGTTCACACCAAATGGTGGCATTATCAGAACATCGCAAAAGCACAGAACACCCCTACACATATAGTTGGTTACTAGCTCAACAAAGGTAGGCAATATTATAATGTAACTAGAAAGAAGGGTGTTTTTGCGAAATGTGAACAAGAACAAATGGCTTCAAAATGTAGATCATGATAGCAATACTTATAGAAAATGGAATAAAAACCATACTTATGTGTTTTGATGTAGCACAGACTATAAGGAGAAACTATTCACTCCTAAACTGGGATTGGGTTCAGATGTACCGACCACTGGAGGCTTTACCTTACAATATGAGTAGCTTGCCAAAGTCAAGATCAAGCTTAATTAAGTCCAAATGCAATTTCCTACTTACTGTGTACAAGACATCCCCATGAATGCACAATTCCTCATAATATAATGAAACATCATCTTATAAAAACTATAAAATGAGAAATGTAAGATGGAAATGATCGTTTCTTTTTTTTTTTGTTTTTTTTTTTGATTTTTTCGATTTTTTTTTTCAATAAATACTAAAAATGAACTAAGAAAAATAAAAGAAAAATAAAAATCTAAATGCAAATCCTAAATGCAGTAAGTCCTAAATGCGAATCCTCCCCCAAGCTAAAACTTCACATTGTCCTCAATGTGCATGCAATTATAACAGAAACAAACCAAGAAACGGCTGGTAGCACATGGAATAGAGTAACGATATGAAATTCTAATGGGAAAAGGGGCTAAAAAGAAAATGGAAAAATGCGAAAAATAAAGGAAAGGAATAAAATTCTTACAAAATATCTAGCCTCCCCCAAGCAAGTATAAACAAGGGGAGCTCATCGTCATCTCATCACAAGGGCCACCACCTACGGCCTCTCCTCTCAGAAGGAGGTGGCTCGGATGCGGATCCAGAAGCATCTGTATAGTAGATATCATCTGCAGAATAATAACTACCACGAAAAGTAATGATCCCGGTTGGGTCGCTGGCTCCTAAGGATTGGTACTCTCCTACTTGGTGATCTCCAAAATCACCTCTATACCCTCCAAAACTCTCAATGCCATAGTCGGTTCCACAGTAATCCGGTCTGGTCGTATGCACACCTGCATCATAAGCAGTACCATACCCCCCTTCGGGCCAAGTATAAAAAGACAGGTGGGGGCCCTCAGGTCTAATCACACCTTGCCTAGCAAAGTGGTCATAGATGGGGTGCAAAGCAAGCTGCTGGTCGGACTGAATTCTATTAACGGACAAGGTTAGGGTTTCAAACATGGCGGTCACATCGCCCGCAGCATGGGTTGAGTGAGAGGATGATCCTACCTCAGAGCGGCGGGATCCAAGTTGAACAGGGGGGTCAATGGGGGTAATATCCCCAACAGGAAGGTAGTAAGTAGGTCGGGGTAAAATAGCCTCACCCTCTTGAAGTTGAGGACACTGCGAAAGAAATGGAATTTGCTCTACCTCGGCGGTCAACTTGACCGAATCACGGCCAGCTATCCTCCAAATCATATGGGGGTGAGAGACTCGAAACCAGTTGAGCTGAACAAAATAAGTATAATCCAACCCATTTCCCATCTCGGTGGGAGGTGTAGTCAATGCCTGGAGGGCGGTGGTGGCTTGGTTAAAACCACAAACTCGCATAGGAAGGTGAATGATAAGACCTCCATAGACAATGGCAGTGTTCTTAGGATTAATAGCTTTGGTCAATTGAACAGCAAAATGATACGGAATACTAACAGACCATGGTTCATCACCATTCACATTCAAAAATCCTCCTAACACTTCTAACTCCACTGGTCTCACGAAATGAGGCTCAGCACGACCCAAAAAGGTCCATCCCATGAATCTTTGCCAGATTCTAATGGCGGGATGATGGATGTGTTGGTGTGGGACATGGTCCCAACGAGAGACAGGGTAAGTCGAAATAGCACTCCAAAGCAGGCTAATATCAAAGCCTTCTGGAGGTGAGGTAACAATATCCTCAGTGGTGAGACCAAATTGTCTAGCAAAATTCTCTAAGTTCATATTATAATCATCATTAAACAAGCGAAACTAAACTTGAGGCATGGTATTTCTATTTCTAGACCTATGCAACTCGAATCAGCTTAAGAATTCAAGGGTTAATTGAGGGTACGTCTCATAACTAAAGTTCATGCTAGCATTCATACCTAGGCCCCTACATAACACTTTAACATGCTCATAAAGTTTCATATACCTTAAAGAAGAAACATTGAGGAACTTGGTAGCCCTCATACCTTTGCTTTTAAGTATACACCAATTTTGCCATTGCTTGTGTGAACTAAATTCTACATCCGGAAAGTTAGGATCATGCATAGCATTTCCTTGATTTTCGGGTTGATCGTTTGCTTCAAGCATTTCTATATCTTCTTCTTGTGCTCTACTACTCTCTCCTTGATTTGAGGTTCTTGCCCTCTTTGATTTACTTAATGTAGGTGCCATTTTCTACAAATAACTAGTATTAAAACACTTCACAATTTGATAACATAAGTGTTATAATACTAAGCTTTAAGCACAAATTCAAGCATAGCTACTTTAGTGAAACATTTTTATGCCATCTTTGAGCACAAATGGATGTTCTAAGCATAACAATATGTCACTAAGATGAGCATCATACACTTAAATCATGAGTTTGGCTACTACCTAAGGGTACTAATGCTAATTTAACATGATAAGATCATAAGTTCATAGTATAAAGCATGAATTCAAGCATCATACTACCACTTAAGCACAAATTCTTAGCATATAGTAAAGATGAGTATCCTAATTAGCATATGGGCATCCAAATCATAGTAATCATCCTAATTAATCACTAAAATTCACGCTATAACATGTAAGAATCATTAGAAATCCAATTTAAACAAGTTTTGCAATCAAAATAAAGAACCCCCAAATTTGAGTTAGGGTTTGTTCATATTGGATTTCTGGAAAATATAGAGAGATTGAAGTAACTAAAGTAGAAATACTTACTTGATGATGCTTAGAAGTTGCCCTTGATGAACTATAGGAACAAATTTTGTAAGAAAAGACTAAGAATTGAAGGTTTTGAGAGAATTTTGAGCTTTGAAATTGAAGACCACGGGTATAAGGCAGCAAGCAAAGGGTAGCAAGTGGGTTTTATAGAATAAATTAGAGCAAAATACGAGGCAGCCAATTTACCCGATCGGGTATACTGCAATCCGATCAAGGAAGTTCGCGGGTCCGTTTTTTGTTTCTTTTTTCTTTGCCACTTGCCGATACCTTTGGCTATGTCCTTGCACATACTTACTAACCTTAGTGATCTTGGCAACTTGGGCCAAGGATAAGCTCCTTCTTGTCTCAATAGGTCCTCCGATTCTAAGTACGAAAAACTATATACTAGACATGCATTTGCTAAATGTAAATAATGAGTAAAACGATAATTTTTCCTAACTATTACAACACAAAATCCAAAAATATTGTCCAAATAAATAGTCCAAATTATTGTCTAATAAGAGAAATAAAGAATGCATAAAGAAAAAGTAAAGAAAAAGACGGGTTGCCTCCCGACAAGCGCATTTTTGAGTCAAGCTAGACTTTTGTTTTGTCATCCCTCCTTAAGCCTTATGAAGGGATTTAAGCTCCTTGTAGCTGGATTCGTCCTTGAATTTCCTCATTTACCTTTTTCCAACACCCATGGCAATCTCATTCTAATCATGCTTCCGAAGCTTTGAAAGCCTCGAGGTCGCCATCTCTAACGCTCAACACATTCCCCTTTTTATCAAAGGTGGCACTCGATCCATCTATTTCAAACATGATCTTTTCTCCTTTCACATCTATACAAGCTCCAACCGTATTTAGGAAGGGTCTTCCTAATATAATATAGTCATTCCTTTCCTTCTTTGAAAATATGACATAGAAATCGACGGGAATGAGGAAGTATCCAATCCGGATTGGGACATCTTCCACAATTCCTGCGGGAGTATGCATAGATCCATCGACTAGTTGAAGGCTAGTACTAGTGAATTTCATTTTTATTGGGTAATGGTCATGATAGAAATCAAAAGGCATGACGCTAATAGAGGCTCCTAAATCACACAATGCACCTTTGACCTTATGAAAACACATTGTGAAAGAAATGTTGAAACAACCTGGGTCCTTAAGTTTGGAAGGAATGAGAATCTTCCCTTCTTCAAGGGTAGGTTCCTTGCGAGAGTCTTTGGTTGCTTTTTTTGCCTAGATGTTTTGCCAACCCGTGCCTCTAATTTTGAAAAAGCTTCGTTTGTTGCCAAAGTTACTTCTCCAATTATTTCCTCCAATTTCCCTTGTGCTTTTATCAATGTCATGATCAAAGCTTCGAGACGAGATGTCTCCTCATGTGTAGGGACTTTGGTTGGTTTGGCAAGTGTTGGATTGTTGCAAAGTTCATGGGGTAACCTAAAGATAGGCTCCTTACACTTTTCATTCCCAAGAGGATGATCACAAGGTTTATCACTAATCATGTCAATTGTAACAATCGATGGTGCTTCACTCCCTTGGGTGTGTTGGTTAGATATCGATGGGGTCAACTCCTCTACTCTCTTTTGAAGAGATAAAATGGCTGATTTGAGTGAGTTTAAGCTAGAAAAGAAGTATGAGTATATATTATGTTGGGATTGGATTACTTCCCTTAACTTAACATCTACTTTTGCTATCACATGATCATTTTGAAAGGATGAGTTTGGAATTGTATGTGGTGTGTTGGTGGGTTGAGTTTGGCAAAATTGTGGGTGGAAAGGGTTTAAGGGTGTGAGTTTGTTCCCACATCATTGAGGTGCATGCCCTATTCCCCCACAAAGTTCATATGGTGTTGTTAATGAGGTAAATGGGTTGAAAACTTTTGGGCGATATAAAGTGCTTTTTGAGGTGGTTTCGTTTGGTTGAACGGGACAGGCTAAGGCAATTGTAGTGTCAACATCTTTTGAAGTTTCCAGTCGACTCTTCTTTCGCTCTCCCCCATTCGTTTGTGAACCTTCCCCACTTTCATTTTGTGATTTAATTGATAGGTTTGACAAATTGGTTCTAAACCAACGGTGAAAAGCGATGACAATCGCTTCCCACTCCATAGGTCTTGTGGCTTCCTTTAAACGACGGGTGAACCACCATTTAGCTTCTCCCTTTAGTGATAAAGGAAAAAGGGTTTCTCTAATCTGATTTTGGGTGATTCCCTCCCTCACAAAGGTTTGACACAATTCGCAAAAGGTTTGTAGATGGTGTGACGGGTTTTCGTTTGGTTTTCCACTAAATTGGTTACCCTCAATGAGAGCAATCAAAGTCATATGGACCCTTAGGATCCCACTAGCGAGCTCAAAAACCCGGTACCTTGGATCTTCCCTTGTTAGTACCATTTTTGTCAACCTACAAGAAAAACACAAAAGAGAAAGTTAGTAACGATTTAGGCACGGTTGCACCTAGAAATGGTAGAATTGATAAACAAAAACCAACAATACATAGATAAACAAAACCGTACTCCCCGGCAACGGCGCCAAAATTTGATCGGTTATGTCGCGGTCCCGATACAAAAATAATTACCCGCACTTAGGCTAACAACATAAGGAATGTAATTAGGGAAGTAGGGTGTCGATCCTCAGGGAGTACGTGTTAACTATGAATTGCTATGGAGTGATTTTTATTTAAGTTCGAGTCATTAGAGGTGGTTGTCTAAACTATTAACATAAAATAAAATGACAAGTATGTAAATGACGGTATGTAAATGACAAATATGTAAATTATAAAATGTAAAACTCAAAACAGAAGACTTAGCCGATCAGGTTGTCACGTACCCGATCGGGGAAGTTCTCTGATCCGAATGACAACAATAAAATTCTAACTAAAGGCGATATTTAAATGACAATATTGAAAGGCTATCTAACTAGACTAATAAACTAGATAATAATAATAAAGTAAACTATCTAAGAACGGAAATAGAAAGACGATAAAGTAAACTAACTAGATAACAATAAAATAAACTATCTAAAACGGTAAAGTAAACTAACTAATCAAATTGAAATAGTGAAAGAGAAACACATGTAAAATTAATTAAAAGTTTCATTGATACCAACATTAGAACTACTATGACTGTCTAGGCCTTGTAGCGGTATATTCCTTTCGGATTCGTACCGACCTTTTAGTGGGTCCTAACGTCCTCTCAGCATGGTTAGGTCACTAAACCCCTATTGGCAGTCCTAATTCTCATCCCAACTCTCGTTATAAAGATAGAAATTGACTAATACAAACAATTGTTTATGGCCACTAAACATAGTTATAGAATTTGACACGACAAAAGGAAGAAACAACTAGATGGTTCAAATGGTATCTACTCTTCTTTTAATTCATTTAACTCGTAAATCATTTCAATATTACAACTCTATTTATTTTATTTACATAATGATAATTTTACAATGATAAGTCTAATTTATGTGATCATGTGATTAAGTAAATTAATAAGAAAAAGACGTAGGAAATTAAAATATGAAATATAAATACTAAAGTGATTATGGTGATTATATTAATAATGATTCTAGTGATGAATTCTATGATTATATGGTTAGGTAAAATATAATGTGACATCCTAAACAATATTTCGGTTTTAACTAGATTAGTTTTAGATTGATTTCCTAACAACAACAATATGAAAACAATACTATTTAGTTTAAGGTTCATGATGAAAATTGCATAGTAAAAGATAGAGAATTACCGAGTTTGGAATATGAATATATATGAACGAAAGTAAAGAACAAATATCCAATAACAAAAGCTATGAAAACACTAGAGAAACACTAAGGAATAAACTATATTCTAAAACTTGTAAGAAAGAAATAAACTATGAAATGTGTTATTGTATGAAAGTATGCTAAAAGATATAAAAAGATGATAAGAGATAAGTATATGATGTAAGATGATAATGGATATAAAAGGATGATAATTGTGTGTGATGATCATTGGCTTTTATAGGGCTGCATGGCTGCTGATCCCTCGTCCAAATTCATACCCTAGTCAAAGCATTAAATCACACATTTAAGCTCGGTTGAAGAAGAGCTAAGTAACGTTCATTTGCAGAAATACCCGATCGGGTAAATGGTAATCCGATCGGGTAAATGTGCAAGATGGATTCTTTCGTCTTTTCGTCTTAGGCACGGAATCCTATGCCTTGGTCTTGGTCAATGCAATACAGAATTAAGCTTGGGATGATCCTCTTTTGACTTGGGTTGATGTTTCCTTTTGAAGTTCAAAGCCAAAGTCCAAGATAAATCCAATTGAGGGAGGATGTAGCCGAATCGTAATCAAATTGTGAACTGGCTATCATCAATTCCTTGAAAACTCGTATCCTAGTGCCTTTGCTCCATAAAGTAGGAAAATATAGCAAAACCGCTTCATTTCCTATAAAACGAGTCAAAACTCGCAAAACAACTAGAATAGCAATATAAGCTCGTTAATCACTTATCAAAGTGCATAAATCGTATGGAAATCGAGCTTAAACGGGGGATAAATTAGTACAAAATATCACTTATCACACGCACTAGCATCATGTACAATAGCAAGACAAGTCAATAGAAGTCCACGGGATAAGAGTTTTCCCTGAACCTTATACGATAAGACGTTTCGTATGCTCATGACCTAGACAAACATGTCCACGGGATAAGACATTTCCCGGAACTGTATACGATAAGACGTTTCGTAGACATGACAACACCAAAATGTGTCGTGTTTAGTAGTGTTTATTAGGTTTGTTTAATGTACTTTTTACGAGTCGTTAGCATCGTTTTATGCTAACCTTAGTTCTTGTAGTTATGTTGTTATTTGGTATTTTTACGCCAAGTTTTAGAGTCAAGCCCGGAAGTCAACTAAAGTCAAAGTCAAAGTCAAACCCGAGACCCGAGACCAAACCCGACAATTGGAGTGGGCTAGGATCAAATTATCAATGCAAGAAAAGCAAGTCCAAAAGGTCAATGGAAGTCAAGGCAAGATTAGCATTCAAAGGGGTCAACGAAAGTCAAGGCGAGCAACCAAGAGTAGAAACTGGCAGCGTCAAACGCCGCCAGCGTCATGGCCTGGGTCACGTGTTTCTTCATTTTCTGTTTTGTCATTTTGAGGCTCATTTCTCGAAGGCCCTAGGTTTCCGGAGCAAGGGTATAAAAGCACCAGATTTTAGAGAGAGATACAATTCCATACATGCAACAACATTCCACAACAAAGCACAAAACACATTGGAATTCTCTCATTTTTGGTTCTTCATTTTGGCTTGTAACTTTTATTTGAACTTTATTATTTGGGTTGTAGTTCTTGATTATGGGTAGCTAAACTTCTATTTCTTAGTTTAATCGGAACAAGTTTTCCTCTTTTAGCATTGTAAGACTCTTGGAACTTCTTCTTCTTTAGTTAATACCATTTTCTCATGTTTATTTTCCATTCTTGAATGAATTATTGTTGAGACTAACCATCTTAACAATTTGTTTGTTTAACTAGTGCTTTGTCTAGATAATTTTGGTTAATTTGTATTGATATTGTTGAAGCAACCTTGAAAGATTGCAACTTTGGTTTAAAGTTGGAATCTTTTGAGTGGAATTTGGTTTATTGTGTGGTTAGAACATGGTTTAGTGTTTTATTACATGATTCTTGCTTGTTTCTTTGGTTTTGTTCGTAAAGCTTGCATCTTTGATTTGGGCTCATGTTTTAATGGGTGTAAATTGGGTTGTAAAGGGTCATCCTTGGTTGAGTTAATCCTTATTGACTAATTTCTTAGAAACTTGTATTAGATAACTAGAGAAGAGAGGAAAGGAAGAGTTTTTACTTTGCAAATTGTTGGGAACTTGGGAAAATTACACTAAGTTACTTTCTTTATATTTGAATATTTGAATCTTAAGTACTTGTTGGTTATTTTAGACTTGTTAATGAATTTCTCAAATCAAACTTTCTCCATATGTGTTATCCTACATGTTTTTGTCATTGTTAATATCATAGTTTGTAATTAATTTAAGTTTGTGTCTTAATTAGTGATTAGAGTAGTTAGTTAGTAATTAGTTTTGTTAATTGGTTTTTAGGAAGAGTCTAGATTAGTTAATTTAGTTAATCCCACCTTCTCTTGGGTTCGACCCTATTCTTAGCATTTACTACCTTTATTTAAGATAGTTTGTGTTTGTTTAGGAGATTTAAATTGTTACCATAGCTAATTAGCGGAATTAACGACACGTGAAATTAAGCTCGTCAACACACAAGACTCTAATCCTCTCGGTAGGACGACGATAATAATACGGTCCTAGTCTAAACTTAGCCAGAATCTCGGGATAAGACATTTCTCGATTCGACATGTGGTATGACGTTCCACATCCAAGACTTGATCAATACAAATGACGTCAAGTACCCAAAATTCAGCTAAACCACACGAAAGAGGCGGAAAGAGATCTATAGTCAAAAGTCGAGCTAGTACGCTACATGCTATGACACCACCTCGCAATGATACAACATTTGACGGTCAGGTCGATCAACGCATTGCGTTCACCTCCTAAAAATGTCGTCATATCCCCAGTAACACATGCATACAAGCAACAAGGATACACCTCCTCGTTCCGACATTCCAGTCTAACGAGCAAGGAGGTATAGCCGGGGAATGAGCGTTCATAGCACTCAACGATTAGTGCTCAAATAAAAACATAGGTGGAACCGACTCAAAGGGGGACATATAAAAAACCGTCACGAAACATGCGATGTAAGCAAGTGGGATATCATATATTCTAAACATGAATATTTAATGCTATTACGTAAATTTATACGATAAACGAACCGTACAAACTATTATAAGTGAGAGCATAAGGAAAGAAATGGAAAAAGGAACTCAGGGGGTACCAACCGGTCAAGGGGACCGGCGGCCGGCTACCCGGCTGGCACTACAACAACATTCGAACAACACCAAAAATACAGGGATGTCCCAGCCGGTGGGTGTGACCGGCCGCCGGCTACCCGGTTGGGAACACATACCAAAAGTGAGAAAAGAAGAAAATAGGGGGGTGTCCCAGCCGGTCGGTCGGCTGGGGATTACACAATACCAAAAATACTCAAAGTAGCCAATTCACTTCAGTCGCGTTCCCAGCCGGTCGGCTGTCTGGGACTACATACATACGAAATTTATCAATAATCATCAACCAACACAAATTCTATGGATACTCATCCAATTCCAACCACATTTACTAACATCAAACCACATTAAATGCATAATAAGTGTCACTTAACGTTGGCTAACCTCAATTAAAGCATTAAAACACGCATTGATATTGAGTAACCCTTCACCGTTACCTTTGTGCGTCTTCAATCGTCTTCTAGGTCTTCCTCCACGAGATAATAATCCTTGTCGGGATCTTGAAGGTCTCCACCTACACAAGGACACCAAAATATGAATACAATTCACCTTTGAGAAAGACGGAAAAATAGAAAATGAGAAAGACGGTAACTTTATTACCACACAAGGTAGAGGAGGATAAGAGAGGAATGGATGAGTTGTGTGAAGCTTGAGTTGATAAAAAATGGTGGTTAGGGTTTTGGTGGTTTGTGTGAGGGTGAAGAGGATGAGTGGAAGATGAGTAGTATAAGGGTTATAAAAGGGTGAGTGGAAAAATGAGGGAAAAAGGCCCAAAATGTGGCCCAAGGTGTAAGCCACACGGAATTCCGAGTAGAGTCCAAATACGGACTTGGATTTGCTAAATTAGACACGGGAAACTAAGTTCTAATCTAACTCTAAAATTACGCTAATTAATAATAATATAATATTATTAAAATAAAATAGGGCACATTTGCGGGTGTTACACCCTATGTATCGAAGTCCCTCTCCTTTATATAGGGAGAGGGACTTGAAACGTAAGCACTCACAGACCCCAAACCCTAATCGGGGAATAGGAACCCCGATTGGGGTTCCACTAACCCGGCTACAATTGCTTAATTGCTCAACTTAATGCTTAAGGAATCCTATGCTATGCCTTTAAGCTCCTTAATTTTCCGGTTAATTGCATAGTCTTTGGATTCCTTGAGAATCCAAAGGAGCATCCTATGTTGAATTGTGGACTCCTTGCATTGGGCTTCATTTTTGGTTTCTCATTTGCATATCAACCCATTTCACAAATCTTCATGCATGGCTTGTCATTCTCCATACTATCCTTACATGGTTTATCTTGCTTCCGTTAGCATGTTGGACTTTGGTGCTTGCTAATGTGCTAGGAAAAAGCCTCTAAATGCTTAGATTCCTACAAAACATAGCAAAAACGAGCAATGCACCTCGAACATTAATTAGCTCACAAATATACTAAACAAAGTATAATAATCATGTAAAATCGAGCTAAATTAGGGAGTAAAATCATATAAAAACTAGACATATCAAACTCCCCCAAGCTAAACCCTTGCTTGTCCTCAAGTAAGCACATAAGACCAAGACAAGATAGGAAAACAACCAAATCCCCACAATTGCAATATCCAATTTTAAAATATCAAGCATAATGACTCGAATCCTGAAACAACATGGGCATAAAGATAATGCAATAAACATGGATAAGATTTACATGGCGGCGTAGCATGAAAGACATCGAATGAACTTTTCGGCTCTTGCATGATATTTTGACTTATGGACTCTCACGATTCACTCAAACTCATTTAAATGTGAAAGGATTTTTTTGAGTAGCACTCACCTATCCTTAACTCATGAGAGTGTGCCCGCAATCTAATATGGTAAGAATAACTACAAGCCAAAAACATTCAAATGCAAGCATGAAAAGAAAGTCATAGGTAAGAAGAAGGTTAATAGGAAATGGGTAAGAAAGGGGAACAAATGATTTATGGTATGTGGAGCTAAGTCAAGCTAGCAACAACCATATGTAAGGATGCTCAATCCCAAAACTATCCCAAAATTTTCAATACAATTCTCAAGAAAACTCTCCAAAATATATGAATAAAACATGAGAGTTTCTTAAATTATCTTCTTCTTCTTTTTCTTCAAAATACAAGATATGCTTCTTTTTTCATGTCATGCTTTTTTTCTTCTTTTTTTTCTCTTTTTCTTCTCATCTTTTTCTTTCTTTTCTTTCATTTCCTTCATTTTTTTTCTCTTTTTCAAGTCAAAGCATTAAGAACAAGCTCACCATGATATTTCAAAATATAACAAATCCTAAATGAGCACACAAACACAATTAATCAAAGCTACTAGCTTAACAAGGTAGACAATTTTTGTAAATAGCTAAGGGTAGATTTTTGTGAACGGGTTTCAAAAGGCAAATTTAATCATGTGAATGGCTCCAGAATGCTAACAAATGAATGCCTGCTTATAAAGAAATGAAATCAAAACCATACTTGTGCGTTTTTGATGTAGCACAAATCATAAGGAGACCTACACTCACCTAAGAGAGACCGGATATGGATGCATTAGTCTAAAGAGGCTCTACCTTACCAATTTGTGGCTTGCCAAAAGTCAAGATCAAGCTTACTAGGTTCAATTTCCATCTTCCACCTACTATGTCAAGACATCCCAGTGAATCCAGTGATCCCGTCAATTAATAGAGAATCATTAGCTATTAAGCTAAAATAGGTACAACTATGTGAACCATGACCAAAGTAGGCAAGGAAAGCATGTGAAGCACAAAATTTTCAAAGTTTCATAAATTTCCTAACTAAAATGCTAATGCAATCCCCCCCCCCTTAAGCTAAACACAACATTGTCCTCAATGTGCCAACATGAAAAAACACCCAAGTTAACCTTAAAAACGGTTCAAAGAACAAAACAGAGAAGACAAATGGTTAATATTTAATGGGGAGTGGGAAAAATAAAACTAAAGTGCAAAGCAAAAAGAACTTACTAGACTAGCTAGCCTCCCCCAAGCTAGTATGTATACGGGGGATACCTTCATGCATCAATCAAGTAAAGGGCCAAAAGTTGAAACCCTTCCTACCTTTCTTCTTACCACGACCACCTCCCGAAGTATCACCACTTCCACTAGGTTCATCACTATGGAGAGGAGTGACATATTCACCAATATTTTTCCCACTGCCAAGCCCCTTTCCATAGCTACTATAGCCACCAACATACCCGCCGCCATAGCCTCCATGAAATGCTTCAACTCCATAGTCTGAACCACAAAAATCTGGATCGGGAGCATAGTGAGTAGAAGTACCTGCACCATGGTTAGGAAGAGGGAGTCCATCCGAGGGATAATAATAAAAAGATGGGTGTGGTCCCTCGGGTCAAATTACCCCTTTCCTAGCAAAGTGATCATAAATAGGATGCAACACAAGTCTTTTGTCATCACGAATAACATTAATATTAAGACTAAGGTCACGCATCATATCCATCACACCAACGCTAGAGGTGGAATGACGTGCTTGAGTTGATGGAACTCGTGCACGACGGTCAATGGTGGAAGCTCTCTCACCTCTAAGTGGCAAATGGTAAGTCGACTGAATAAAGGGGCAATTCTCACGACGGGGTTTGGTATGGACTAAAGGTTGAAGCTCACTCATCTCACCCGGTAGTGTAATAGAATATTGACTACCAATCTTCCAAATCATATCCGGATGAGAGCTCCAAAACCAATTACAATATAGGAAATAATCATTATCAAGTCCATCCCCCCTTTCCAAACTCTCCCAAGGAATCAAATCGGTGGTATCTTGGTTGAAACGGCAAACACTATGGGAAATTCTAGTAACCAACCCACCCAAAACCATGGACCGATTGGTTGTATTACATTGTTTGGTCAAGTGGCTAGTAAATTTGTAAGGAATATTAATCTCCCACTCGGCATCACCGTTTACATTAAGAAAAGCACCCAAAGTCTCGATCTCAATACTCCTCACCGAGTGAGGCTCATTCCTCCCAAAGAAAGTCCACCCCATAAATCTTTGCCAAATGCGAATTTCGGGGTAGGGGATGTATTGGTGAGGGGTATGGTCTCAACCGGTGAAAGGGTAGTGAGAAATGGATGCCCAAGTCAAATCAGGTAGGTAACCCTCAGGTTATTCGGTACGCAAGCCCTCACATTTGAAAGCAAAAATCTTGGCAAAGTCCAACAAATCCATACGATAATCATGATTAAACAACCAGAATGATACAAAATGGACAAACCCTTCACGTTTTGATTTATGAAACTCGAAGGAACTCAAAAACTCAAGGGTGAGTTCGGGAAAGGTTAGATAATCCATCTTGTAACAAGCTAGCATACCAAGATTTTTAAATAAAGCCTTAACTTGTTTATCAATTCCGATTCTTTTCAAAGAAGCGTGATCGATAAACTTGGTTGTTTTCATACCTTTGGAGCGTACCTAGACCCAATTATCCCATTGTTTTTTATCGTTGAAGATCACTCGAGGATAATCAACATCATGCCATTCCGGTACATCGGGCATTTCAACATCCTCCGCAGCTCGGGAGGATTCCGCACCACCTCTTCTTCTCTTTGGAGCACCTTGGGTAGGAGCTTTTCTAGGTGCCATTTTTCTGAAATTTTAAGACGAAAATTTAAGACAAAATTTCATCCTAAAGCTGCTAAAATCCAACCAAATAACTAGAATAAAACAAATTAGTAAACCAATTCATCCTACAAACATCAGTAGAGCACAAGACAATCAATTTTTAGCATAATGAAGCACAAAATCAATTTCCCCCAATTTGAGTTAGGGTTTGATAAACTTAATTAAATTGATTGAATTGGATAAAATTAAAGAAAAATGAAGGAAAAACTTACTTGATGATGGTGATGATAGTGATGATGGTGATGATGGATTAAATCTTGCAAATCAATGAAGGAAATGATGTTTCGTTGAGTTTAAGTGAAGAAGAATGAGAGAGTAGAGTACCGTCGGTTTGCAAATATGAGGAATGTTGAAATTTTGTTTGCATATGAAACAAAATAATAATCAGACGACTTGGCAATTGAAACCCCAATCGGGGTTTACTCCCCGTAAGTTCCTGATTATTTTCGTGATTTGCAATATGAGTTTTCCCGAACGGGTTTCCGTGCTTGGGGATGCGTGAATTTCCTCATCGACTCTTCTTTTCTTCATTTTTCACCTAAAAATAAAACATTAACATCGTCAAGTCTACTTAAGTCTACAAAAACGAGAAATTACGGAAAATAAGAAAATAAAGAAAATAAAATGAAAGCAAATAAAAGCTTGGGTTGCCTCCCAAGAAGCGCTGGTTTAACGTCCCGCACAACGTATGAAGCTCGAGTCGGTTCAAGCTTCCATGCTAACTCCCTCGATTAGCCCAACGATCGCATTCTCATGGTAGACCTTCAAACGATGGCCATTGACTTTGAATTTTTCGCCATTATTAGTCATCACTCCAACGGAACCAAACTTGTTGACATTTGTGACGGTATATGGACCCGACCACCGCGATTGTAATTTTCCAGGAAATAGCTTGAGGCGGGATTTAAAAAGTAACACTTTATCACTGATTTGAAATTCTTCCTTCAAAATTTTCTTATCATCGACAAAGTGTGAGCTTTCCTCCATTGAGAATTATTCTCCATCCAACTCATGCTCCAAATTATCCATCTCCTCATTCCCAATCTCATCATCACTTGCAAATGATTCTAATAGCAAGAGTGCCTCCAAAGGGCCAAAGACCGAGTGATACAGTCATCTATGACAATGTCCAAAACATCAATAGAAAAGCGAGACTCTTCTAACATGGGACTCTTCATGGCAGTATTCAAGTTAAATATGACCTTATCGTCACCCACTTCCAATGTTATTTTACCATTCTTGACATCCATTATCGCACCCGCGGTATGTAAAACCGGTCTTCCCAAAATAATTGGGATTTGGGCATCCTCGGGCATGTCAAGAACAATAAAATCAACTGGAATAAAGAATTTCCCAACTTTGACGGGAACATCCTCCAAAACTCCCAAAGGGCGTTTTATAGAACGATCTGCCATTAGCAATGTGACACTAGTACATTTCAAGACTCCCATATTAAGCTTAACACAAATAGAGTAAGGAATGACACTTACACTAGCACCTAAATCACATAAAGCTTTATGAATTTGATAGGTATCAATTGTGCAAGGAATGGAAAAACTACTGGGATCTTTTAACTCAGGTGGGGACTTATTTTGCAAAAGAGCACTACACTCGGCAGTTAAGGCTATAGTTTCTACTTCGTCAAAAGTCCTCTTCTTAGTTAAAATGTCTTTCGTGAACTTAGTGTAAGACGGAATTTGAGTGATTAATTCGGTAAAAGGAACAGTTACATGGAGGTTCTTCACAACTTCCATGAATTTACCGAATTGAGTGTTCTTGTGATGCGTTGCCAATCTATGAGGGAAAAGCACTTTGACTTTTTCCGGCCCCTTTGTCTCAACATCATTCTTTAGAGGAGCATCCTGCACATCTTTGACTTGCTCAACCACAATGGGATCATCCACCTTCTTCGGCACAACCTCATCTTTCTTACCGCTAGGGGAAACCTCCAACTCAACAAGCACCTCCTCATTGTCTTTGGGCATGGGTGGCTCATCATATTTCGTACCACTTCTCAAGGTGATTGCATTGAGAGTATCATGTGGTTGCTCACCTTGAGGTGGTAATTGACCCGTTCTTTTTTTGGAGAGCTAGAAGAGGCTAGTTGAGCCATTTGTTGTTCTAGCATTTTGATTGCGGCACCATGACTTTGATCATTCTTTTAAAATTGAGCCAACATTTCCGATTGGTTCTTAGCCAATTGCACTACCAAGAACTTGAGTTCTTGGTAATTTTGTTGGACATTTTGGGGTGGTGGTATTTGGTTTGGTTTGGATTTTTGGTTTGGTGGTCCTTGTTGGTAGTTTTGATTTTGATAGCCCGGTGGAAAATTGAACCTTTGTTGTGGGACATAGGCATTTTGTTGAGCTTGAGGTACAAAATTTTGTTGGGGTTGAGGATTGAGCACATTGTTGCTTTTGTAAGACAAGTTTGGGTGAAATTTTGTGTTTGGGTTGGAAGTATTGGAAAAGGTACCCGGTGGATAAGAACTTTGTTTAAAAGTTTGAAAAGCACATTCCTATTCCATAGTAGCTTGGCATATATTGGATAAATGACCGGCACCTCCACAACTTTTGCAAACAACAATTTGACTAGTAGAAGACACAACATTGAGTTGATGAACCGCATGTTGAGCCTCCAACTTTTCTTGGAGCAAAAGGATTTGATTCTTCAAAATGCTAGTGTCGGAAACTTCCTCTCCTCCTTGGATGGGTGCACTCCGAGAATTGACATATTGGGCATCCTAGATCGCCATGGATTCAATGGTGGCATGAGCAATATCTGTGTCAATTTCTTGAAACAACCTATTGTTGGCAGAATCAAGAATTCTTCGGGATTCGGCTCAACACCCATTGTAGAATGTTATGGCAAGGAACCAAGCATCCAACCCATGTTGTGGGCATTGCCTTTGGAGCTCCTTGTACCTCTCTCAAGCTTCATATAAGCTCTCAAGAGCTTCTTGACGAAATCCTGTGATTTGGCTCCTCAATGTTTGAGTTTTCTCGGGTGGAAAAAACTTTAGATAAAAGGCAAGAGCCAATTTCTCCCAATTTGTAACTTCCATGGTAGTACAATCAAGGCTATTGATTCAAAGTTTTGCCTTGCCCTTCAAAGAGAAAGGGAAAAGTATTTCTCTAATTTTGGCTTGAGTGACACCTGTTTGGCGAATCATGGAGCAATAGTCACAAACGTTTTGCACATGCAAATTGGGATCCTCCAAAGGACTTCCCCCAAATTGCTTCTTCTCCAAAAGGGTAATGAAAGCTGGTTTGATCTCGAATTCCGGGGCGGTAATTTGAGTGGTGGTGATACCGGCAGGAAGCATAGCCGCGGTGGGCTTGGAATGATCAGAAAGTTTCACCTTCTTCTTAGTTGGTGAGGGTGGTGGTGATGATGATGAACTACAAACCTCCCCCTTTTCAAGATTTTCCAGATCGTCTAAGTAAGACTTTCTGGCACTTTCAACTTGCACGGGAGAAGAGGCGTCTTTTGCTTCTTTCCAAAAGCGTCGTCATCTACGAAAGGTTTTCTCGGGCTCGGAATCTGGTGAAAGTAATTCTTCCTCACGAGAAGACCTGGGCATAAGGCAACAATATTCAAGGAAATGGTAAGTAAAGTCTGAAGGAACAAGTGTTCCTAAAGATAAGAGAGAAAAAATGATAGAAGTCTTCAAATCAAAAACGAAATAAAACCGTTTCCCCGGAAACGGCGCCAAAATTTGATAGGCTATGTCGCACACCTAATCAAAGATAAATTTCCCTAGACACAAATTAATGTAGTATGAGGGGTCGAACACAAGGAGACGGGAATTGCGCTATGAAATGCTATGAAAAGACTACTATTAAAGTCGGTTTAATGGTTGGTTTAGTTTTGATGTTTAGCTAAAAATGATGTAAATTAAATAATATTAAAAGAGTCTAGGGGACTCGGGTCACTCATGCAAATACGTAAATTCTCATGTTAAACATAGAAATTCTGAATATTGTTAATTGTTTAGGCTAAAGACACTCATCTCTCGATATTAGTGTCAACCTTAGGTCAGGTCCTAGAGAACTTTTGTTATAAATAGAGTCTTCCTACTACACATGCTTAGTCTAATCCGATTCCGTGCCTCTCGACTTATAGAATGAATTAACAAATTTAATTAATGCAATTGGCCAAAAAACAAAGATTAACAGAATAATACAAGCATGTGATGGAAACAATTTATCAATATTAATTCATCCTTATTTTAACAATTACAACTTACTAATTATGCATGGCTTCCTTAATCCCTAGACAAATGAAACTACTCACTCATGTTGATAATTAAACTAATAGTATTTTATATAACAAGCATGATGAATATGAAATTACAAAAGTGAACAACTTGTTAATGGAATGTGCTATTGTAACACCCGGAAATGTACCCTATTTTTATAATGAAAATATTTTACGAATGCTTTTCAGTAATTTTAAGTTTTAAATTAGAATTTTATGTTCCGAGTCGAATTTAGAATTTCCGAGTTTGTATTTGGAATTTCCGCGAGATTCCATGAGAATCCCGTCTTAAGGCGAGATTCCAAGCGTTACCGATTTACGTTAATCAACTGACGTGGAGTATCGAAATATACTAATCATGCCACGTATATTTCAAATGAGATTTATTATATAAATGCACTATTGTGGAGGACACTTACTCCAACATCCTGCTCCTTTTATTCCTAGAGCTATTTCAAATGTGGCTCATAGGCCTTATACTCCTCAAGCTCAAAATCAAGGTCGTCAATGTAATCGGTGTAGACTTCCACACCACCCCGGTGTGTCATGTTCCAACCGACCTTACATTTGCTACTTTTGTCAAAAGGGTGGTCATCGTTACGAGGATTGCCCTGATCGAAAGTTGCCCCCTCCTCCTCCTAAACCTAAGGGTTCAATCTTTGTCATGAGCCGTGCCGAAGCCGACGCTCATCCCGAGATCATTACTGGTATGTTCTCAATTCTAAAGCAACCGTGTCTTATTCTTTTTGATACCGGTGCTTCAATGTCTTTTGTGTCATCAACCTATGCTAGTAAATTATCTATCAAGCCTACATCTAGTGAGGATACTCCCATATCCTTACCATCCGGATATATTATCTCTTGTTCAACCCTATATCCTAATGTCCCAATATCTATTTCAGGTTCTATCTTTCCCGCTAATCTCCTTAAGTTTCCTTTAGGAGAGTTTGATATAATATTAGGTATAGATTGGCTAGCTATGTATCATGCTAGGTTCGAGTGTCGTGATCAAAAGATTTACTTAAAGAGTCCTTTAGGGGTCAGAATAACCTATAAGGGATCTCATCCCCGTAAAGGTGTGTCTTTAATTTCCGCTATGAAATTGGTATGTATGGTTAGAAAAGGTCACCAAGCATTCTTGTGTGTTGTGACTTCTTCAAATACCTCTTTGCCAAGTATTGAGGATGTGCCTATTGTTCGAGAATTCATTGATGTATTCCCCGAAGATTTGCTCGGGATTCCTCCCGAGCGTGATGTTGAATTCTCTATTGATCTTGTTCCTGGTTCTGGTCCAATTGCCAAAGCTCCTTATCGTATGGCTCCGTATGAATTGAAAGAGTTAAGAAAGCAGTTGGATGATATGATTGAAAAGGGTTTCATTCGACCAAGTGCCTCGCCTTGGGGTGCTCCTGTTCTTTTTGTAAAGAAGAAAGATGGTTCGATGAGACTTTGCATTGATTATCGTGAATTGAATCGGATTACAATCAAGAATAGGTATCCTTTACCAAGAATTGAAGATTTATTTGATCAATTAAAGGGTGTTTCTACTTTTTCGAAGATTGATTTGAGATCCGGTTATCATCAAATTCCGGTTAGAGATGTTGATATTCCATAGACCGCTTTTAGTACGAGGTATGGCCATTATGAGTTCAAGGTAATGCCTTTTGGATTGACGAATGCTCCCGCTATCTTTATGGATCAAATGAACCGCACATTTAGTGAGTATCTTGAGAACTGTGTGGTGGTATTCATTGATGATATTCTTATTTTCTCCAAGTCCGAAGAAGAGCATGCTATTCATTTGAGGATTATTTTGAGTGTTCTTCGTCGTCAGAAGTGGTATGCTAAGTTCTCAAAGTGTGAATTTTGGTTACCTAAAGTGTCCTTTCTTGGGCATGTGATTTCAAAAGAAGGTGTAATGGTGGATCCTTCGAAAATTGAGGCCGTTGTGGATTGGAAGAGTCCGACCGATATTAGAGAGATTCGAAGTTTTCTTGGTTTAGCTGGTTATTATCGAAGATTTGTCAAGGATTTCTCTAAGCTTGCTAGACCTATGACTCAGTTATTGAAGAAGGAAACCAAATTCCTATGGAATGAACTTAGTGAAGCAGCGTTTCAAGAGTTAAAGAAGAGGTTAACTACCGCTCCGTGTTACTTTGCCTGAAGATGGAGTAGACTTTGATGTCTATTGTGATGCTTCTAAAATGGGATTGGGTTGTGTTCTTATGCAAAATAGGCAGGTGGTGGCTTATGCTTCAAGGCAATTGAGAGTTCATGAAGTGAACTATCCTACTCATGATTTAGAATTGGCTGCTGTTGTTCATGCTTTGAAAGTGTGGAGACATTATTTAATTGGAGTTCATTGTCGTATCTTCACCGATCACAAGAGTTTGAAATACATATTTACTCAAAAAGAGTTGAATATGAGACAAAGAAGATGGTTGGAGTTGGTAAACGATTATGATTTTGAGTTATTATATCATGAAGGGAAGGCAAATGTTGTGGCAGATGCTCTTAGTAGGAAAGCTTCTCATGCTTTGAATGCTATGCATGTGTTACCTGTTGATCTTTGTGCCGAGTTTCGAAGGTTGAGTTTGGAATTCGTGGAGCGTGGTTTTGTTCATGTTGGTGCTATGATTGCCGAGCCTTTGTTTCTTCGTAAAATCCGTGAAAGCCAAGTTGATGATCTTACCTACAAATCTATTCAAGCCAAAATTCTTGAAGGTAAAGGTAAAGATTTCAAGTTTGATAATGAAGGTGTTCTTCGTTTCCATGGTCATTTATTTGTTCCTAATGCTCTTATTTTGAGGAAGCGAGTTCTTGATGAAGCTCACCTTTCTCCTAATTCTATTCACCCCGGAGGTGATAAGATGTACAAGGATTTGAAGCTGCAGTTTTGGTGGCCGAACTTGAAGAGCGATGTTGTGTCATATGTTGAAAGATGTCTTACTTGCCAACAAGTGAAGATTGAACACAGGAGGCCCGATGGTTTGCTACATCCGTTGGATATTCCGCTATGGAAGTGGGAATCTATTTCTATGGACTTTGTTATGGCTTTGCCGAGAACCGTTGGAGGTAAAGATGCCGTTTGGGTTGTTGCTGATCGATTGACCAAGTGTGCTAGATTTATTCTGATCAAAGAAACTTGGAGTTTGGACCGATTAGGAAAAGCCTATGTGGATGAAATTGTTAGATATCATGGAGTTCCTATGGAGATTATATCCAACCGATATCCGAGATTCTGTTCGAGATTTTGGAAAGCTTTGCAAGAAGCCATGGGTAGTAAGTTGTTGATGAGTACTGCATTACATGCCGCTACGGATGGTCAGACTGAGAGGACTATTCAGACTTTAGAAGACTTGCTTAGGGCTTGTTGTAACAACCCGAAAAGTACCCAATTTTTCTAGTAAAAATGTTTTACGAATACTTTTCAGCAAAGTTAAGTTTTAAAATAGAATTTATTGTTTCGAGTCGTATTTGGAAATTCCGAGTTCGTATTTGGAATTTTTGCGAGATTTCATGAAAATCCCGTTTTAAGTCTCTTTGACTTTTCTTGACTTTAAATTCGTCTTTGACCTTTCCTTGACTTTTTAAAGTCGTCCATTTACTTTTCTTGACTTTTAAGTCGTCATTAACTTTCTTGACTTTTAATCATCTTTGACTTTTTCTTGACTTTAAGGTCGACTTTGACTTTCGTTGACTTTTTCCGACTCGCCTTGAAATTTTGAAGACCGAAATTTTATTTAAAAAAATAATATTTTTAATTTATTTTTATTAAGATTTATTTGGATTTATGATAATTTAATATAATTATTTTGAATTTATTCGGAATAAAAGAGAAGGTTTTACGATTTAAACCCGAGCGCCATTTGACTATTCCCGAGTCATCTTAAATCCCGAAACAAACCGGAAACTCGACTTTGGCATGAGTCACACGCCCCATGTCATCTTTTTCCACTCACTTTGGATATTTTCATTATTTTGATTAATCTAATAATAATATCTTAGATATTTATTACTTTATCGATCCGTAAACTTAAACTCCGCAAATCGCTTCAAAAACAGACCCGATTCTTCTATCATCACACGGCTCCCTCTCCTCTAATAGGACTAGATATTTTCTTTCTTTTTCATTACAATAACATAATATCTAGATATTTGGTTTAATTAACTTAATATCTAATTATATCTAATTAATTACCTTAATTAATTATAAAACCCGAGTCAATTCCGTAACAACAATGTCAAAACCCGACTCCATATTT
>JAIUZE010019497.1:0-16277 GCA_022085475.1 Heliosperma pusillum
CCTAGTAGTTATGGACTATCTTCTTTATCTGCCTATTTTTCTTTGAACGATTGCACATCCACTAGAGTATAACCAAATCCGAATTACTTTTATTTAGTTGTCTACTTACCTCACTTAAATCTTACGGCATCATATTATGTAATACTTGTGCAATCACATCATGAGATGTTGTAAAAGAAATCTTAATCAATTAGGTGAAAGTTAAGACATAGTTACTGACGCGGGGTTAGTCGGCCTCCCTCGTGTCAAACAAATACTTTTAATACTCAATACCAAACTAATTAATTTAGTAGGGTAAGGAGGTCGTCTCCCAAGGGACGGTGCTCTTCTTAAGAAAGCAAGTGCTTGTTTTCTTCTTGCCCGGAAAGTCTTCTCAATCTCTCGATCAAGCGGAAAAAGAGGTCCAATAAAACACCTACTCATGCACTCAAAGAAAGATCAAATAGTCCTAATGCAAATAGATGCACTAGGACAAATGGAAAATCAAACAAATAAAAGTGAACTAAGCCTAAAACCAATTAAACTATCTTATCCAATATCGCCGTCCCCGGCAACGGCGCCATTTTGACGCGGGGTTAGTCGCCCTCCCCCGTGTCAAACAAATACTTGTAATACTAAATACCAAACTAATTAATGTAGTAGGGTAAGGAGGTCGTATCCCAAGGGACGGTGATTATGGTTCTAAGGCGGTTTAATCAAATTCTAGTTTAGTTCTAGCTAATAGCGAGTTGAAGAGGATTAACGATAAACTACACTAACAAGAAGGCAAATATGCGATATAAAACAACAACTAAAAGGAACTAGGGTGGATGAGTTCATTAATACAAGCATAGGTCAATTATGGTGGGGGTTGGGACTAGTCTAAACATGTCTCCACCTCTCGGTGTAAGACGGATTAAAGGGCAAGCCTCCAACTCTCGATGCGAGACGAGCCCTAGCCTAAGGTTCGATTGGGTTTTCGCCCTAACCTCCCCCTAAACATCCAACACACACACAACAACAATACAAGTCTAACCTCTCGCTCAAACTAGCAATAAACATGAGAAAGACTCAAACTACTCATTCAAGCATTTCAACAAACACCTTGTGTGCACAAAACAAGTAGACTACCAAAAGACTTAATCCTTATGCCCAATTATCATAATCGACCCATAAACTTACATTAAATCCCCCATCTTACCTTAACAATACACTACTCACTCATATTAGTGAAGGAAAACATTAAAGATGGATACTTTGATATGAAATAAGCAAGGGAAGGCATATTCAACATGAAAACTAAGTGAATAAACAATAACAAGTAATTAGAAGACAATTAATGAAATAAAGATGATAAATTGTACCAAACTTGTAAGAAAGATTGAAACTTGGATTAATAATCAAATAAGAGATCTCCTCTTGTCTTCAAATTACAACCCAAATATTCACTAGTAACTAGGAGAAAGACTAAATCTAACAATAACTAACTAGGAAATTGAGTAATTATCACTAATTAAGAGAGATTAAAATACTAATTAGAGAGGTATTTCTTATTAATTACTAGGGTTCTTGTGTCTAGGGTTGTGTGTCTAGGGTGAATTAGGAGGGGGGTATTTATAGGTTGGTAGGATTAGGGGGTCAAAAGAAGGAAAAAAAGACAAAAATCTGATTTGCGGACAAATGGGGCCCAACCGGCCGGCCGGTCGCCGGTGGTATGGACCGGCTGGTGCTCTCTGCCCTTCCTCCGTCTTCAATTTTCTTCCTCTCTTCCAATGACGCCCCAGCCGGCCGGACCGGCCGCCGGTGGCCTTGACCGGCTGGAGGCTACTGCCAATTACTCCGTCTTTTCCTGCGTCGTCTCTTCATGCACCTTCCCCAGCCGGTCCGGCCGGCTGCCGGTGGGCTTGGCCGGCTGGGGGCCCCTGCTAATTCCTTTTGTTCGCTGGTTGATAGTTTGGGGTTGGTGGCCATGGCCGGTGGGGCGGCTGCCGGTGGCTCCACCGGCTGGCGCCTCCTCTTCCTTCCTCTTTCTTCTTTTCTTCTTTTCTTTCCTTTCTTTATTCTAATCTTTGCTTGTTTTGTGACGGTTTCTCGATTCTCATCCCGTCTCGTCCTTGCCTTGACATATTTCATATAATTTGGGACGAAATTAGATAATATGAGAGTACACGGGATGAGGGCCAAAATACGATAAAACCGACGCTAAACTAAGCTAATTACGCTAAAACATAAGAGAATAAAGAGGGGAAACGATCCAAAATAATCGTATATCAAACCTCCCCACACTTAAACATTACTCGTCCCCGAGTAAGTAAGTGAGCAAAAACAAGACCCTTATTTGAATAAGCTAAACTAGACTACTAAAATCCGATGAAAGGCAATTAACGGGCCTTCTCCGTCCCTTCAACTCACAACGAAATAAAATGAGGTATGTACTCCCTTGCAAGGCAAGTGGAGGCTTGCGGAAAACTTGCGGTGCATCCATATGATAAGCATGTAAGACCATGACAAGAATGCACCGAACAAAAGAATAGTCACACGCCTCATCCATGTGACGAAAATATCTATAAGGAAAACCGTCTAAATAAATGCATGATCCTTATT
Source organism: Heliosperma pusillum (assembly GCA_022085475.1). Lineage (NCBI taxonomy): Eukaryota > Viridiplantae > Streptophyta > Magnoliopsida > Caryophyllales > Caryophyllaceae > Heliosperma > Heliosperma pusillum. The sequence continues at coordinate 2,584 of JAIUZE010019497.1, forward strand.
GGCCACTAGTATCATAAAGCATGGAAAAGTGTTCGCCTCTTAGCGGTGCAAGACTAATGAAATTTCGAGTCCCGTCTACTATTAGCTTGGTCAAGAGCGATATAATGGAAGATGGAAATGAGATCCCCGTGACGTTATTAAACACAATAGCATAAGGAATTCACGTCTCTCAATTAAATGAGACACAAGGGTCATCCCGTCTCACTATGCAACTCAAGGGTAAATGATCCAAGAAAGGTTAAAGGAAAAAGAGATTTGAGTCTTATTGCTTGGAAATTTTTCATTTCTCCAATTTCTTTTTTTCTTCTTTTGGTTTTCTTTTCTTTCTTTTTGAGTTGCATTTTTGATTTGCAATTTTTGACATTATAGCACGCGGTTTTCGTCAAGGACACGCGGTCGGAACCAACAATAGGGGTATCCCCACCGTAGTGGCATCGAGAGGGACCCTAGATGTGGGCCCACTAGAATCCCTAGAAGTTCCGCTTTGCATTTCCTCGACGAAAACAAGAAAGCATGATATTTGACTCAATATTTTTGGCTTGTTTGCGTTGTTTCCTTTTTGTAAGTGGAAGTGGAGGAACAATGGATCAAGGTTGGTTGAATAGTAAGACGGTCACCTAAGAATTCTTTCAACTAACGGAATATTCACATCAATTGGGGTTGTCGAGGTGGAATAAGTGCAAACTCATGACTCGGCATTAGTAGACGGGTCAAAACTCATTAGGAGTACACAACTTAGGGCGTTTAAAATTCCTTGATTAAGATGAACACTTTAGGAATGAAAAAGTAGCTAGAAGGGGTTATGCACATTCAACAAGTTTTCCAAATAGACAAATTATAGAACCAATTTTCTAAATGCAACTATATGCCATGATGCAATCTATATATACAACCTAAATGCACATGCTCTAACCGACTATATGACGCACAAGCTAGTGCTATCTCCTAACAACACACAAGTGGCACACATGTCAATCAACAAAATCCACAACATCGTCATAAACACATCCCGTCTCCCTCAAACAACAAGTAAGAAGAAGAAGAGATAAGGGAGAAGAGAATAGGAAAGATCTCACCATGGCGTCTTCATTTTCCATACTTCGTGCTTCTTATGATGTGGGGTGCACCTATATGTTGAGATAAGAGGAAGCACACAACAATATATACAAAATAAACTAATTTTTAGGATTTTTTCAAAATTTTCAAATTTTCAAATTTTTCAAAATTAATCTATATACACTAATCTATATACACTAATCTCCTCCCCACACTTAAATCGGACATTGTCCTCAATGATCCACAAGCTAGGAGGGGAAGAGCAAACTAAATGCAAAAACGTGTTTTTGAGTTTTTCAATAGCAAGAAAATGTAAATGACAATGCAAAAAGTGAAATAAATCTAAAATAAATGCAAGCTAACTACATGGATGCAATTTTGTTTATTGATATGAGAGGAGAGCTAATTTGAATTAACTCGCATTTGGATGCTTAAGGGGAAACTTTGGATTCAAGGGAATTTTATTTGGATTTTCAAAGTGGGGTAAGGGACAATAATCAACTCATGAATGCCTAAGAATGAATGAAATTCATCAAAATGCATATGCTCAAGGGAGTGAAGTGGTCCACTTACTCATACCCACAAGGGAAGCTTGTCAATTTTGCCACCGCTTTGCATCATCGTTGCTCAAAGCCCGGAGCAACTTATCAAATTCTTGAGCAAACCCCATAAACAAGCACAAGTAAACGACAATGGGGCTCAAAGAATCATACACCGGTAAACTCAAACCAAGCTCAATCGACTCTTCACCGTCTTCTTCGTGGTATAAAGTAGGAGATGTTGGTAAAATATAGCTAGACTCACATGGCAACTCCACACCCCTTGGTAATCTTGGGTGGCTTATCGTGGTAGACGGGAGGGGTAAAGAGTGTGAAAACACTCACCCTCTCAAGAGGATCAAGAGGATCAAGTGGCAAGGGCATACAAGGCTTCAAAGTGGTAGGTGAAGGAGGAAGCAAGATCTCAACTTCACCGTCTTCTTCATCAAGAAGAGACTTTCTTAAGCAATTTTCTCTCATGGCCTCTTCAATATTATCAACTTGGCTCTCCCAACTAGAAGAGGAGTCAAGGAGCCAATGATCACCTTCAAAAGAGCTTAAATCAAATGGAATTGGAGAATTCAAATATGCTTCAATTTCATCATCAATAAGACAATCTATCTCATTCTCCCTAGAGCTCTTCAAAGCTACAACACCAAACAAGTCATCACTTCCATCACTCTTCTCTTTTCCCAAATCGCCAACAATGTCTTCAATGACATCCACCGAGTAGACACTTTCCACCATCGGCTTGGACAAAGCCTCCATCAAAGAGAAATCAATTTTGCTCTCACCAACATTAAAAGAGAGGTGCCCTTTCTTGACATCAATGATGACACCTCCGGTTGTCATGAAAGGTCTCCCAAGGATGATTGGGGTTTGTTGGTTTTCAGGGATGTCCAAGACTACAAAGTCGGCGGGGATGTAGATATTGCCCACTTTGACCGGGATATCTTCAAGAATTCCCTTAGGATATTTGACCGAGCGGTCGGCAAGTTGTATGGTCATAGAAGTGGGTCTCAAATCTTCAAGGCCAAGCCTTTCTGCAAGGGGTAGAGGAAGGATGCTAACACTAGCTCCTAGATCACAAAGAGCTCTTGAAATCGGAATATTTCCCACCACACAAGGTATAGAAAAGCTCCCCGGATCTTGAATTTTTTTAGGCATGTTATTCAAAAGCACTGCACTACACTATATCGTCAAGGCTACAAGCCCATCATTGGTTATGCTCCTCTTCTTAGTCAACACCTCCTTAAGAAATTTGGTGTAAAGTGTCATATGGCTCGCCACCTCGGTGAAAGGTGATGAGGCTTCAAGCTTCTTTAGCATTCCCACAAACTTTGCAAATTTCTTCTCTTTACTGACGGTTTTGGGCCGGGTGGGGAAAGGTAAAGGAGGTGTGTAATAGTCACATTTGGAAGAGGTTGGGTGATTTCATCTTCATTAGGGTAATGGTCTTCCACCATCTTACCCTTCAACTATCTCTTTTCATTTTGGGAAAAAGTAGGTGAATTTATTGGTGATGTGTTTATTGGAATGTTTGTGGGTATGGTGAGGGGTGGTAAATTGGGAGGTGGTGTTTGTGAAGTTGAAGTCTCAATTGTGGGTGGTGGAGTATTTGTGGAGGTAAGAATGAGGGATCTTCTTAAGGAAGCAAGTGCTTGTCTTCTTCTTGCCCGTAAAGTCTTCTCAATCTCTCGTTCAAGCGGGAAAAGAGGTCCAATAAAACACCTACTCATGCACTCAAAGAAAGATCAAATAGTCCTAATGCAAATAGATGCACTGGGACAAATGGAAAATCAAACAAATAAAAGTGAACTAAGCCTAAAATCAATTAAACTATCTTATCCAATATCGCCGTCCCCGGCAACGGCGCCATTTTGACACGGGGTTAGTCGCCCTCCCCCGTGTCAAACAAATACTTGTAATACTCAATACCAAACTAATTAATGTAGTAGGGTAAGGAGATCGTATCCCAAGGGACGCTGATTATGGTTCCAAGGCGGTTTAATCAAATTCTAGTTTAGTTCTAGCTAATAGCGAGTTGAAGAGGATTAACGATAAACTACACTAACAAGAAGGCAAATATGCGATATAAAACAACAATTAAAAGGAACTAGGGTGGATGGGTTCATTAATACAAGCATAGGTCAATTATGGTGGGGGTTGGGAGTAGTCTAAAGGCGAGTCTAAACATGTCTCCACCTCTCGGTGTAAGACGGATTAAAGGGCAAGCCTTCAACTCTCGATGCGAGACGAGCCCTAGCCTAAGGTTCGATTGGGTTCTCGCCCTAACCTCCCTAAACATCCAACACACACACAACAACAATACAAGTCTAAGATCTCGCTCAAACTAGCAATAAAACATGAGAAAAACTCAAATTACTCATTCAAGCATTTCAACAAACACCTTGTGTGCACAAAACAAGTAGACTACCAAAAGACTTAATCCTTATGCCCAATTACCATAATCGACCCATAAACTTACATTAACCCCCATCTTACTCTAGCAATACACTACTCACTCATATTAGTGAAGGAAAGCATTAAAGATGGATACTTTGATATGAAATAAGCAAGGGAAGGCATATTCAACATGAAAACTAAGTGAATAAACAATAACAAGTAATTAGAAGACAATTAATGAAATAAAGATGAGAAATTGTACCAAACTTGTAAGAAAGATTGAAACTTTGATTAATAATCAAATAAGAGTCTCCTCTTATCTTCAAATTACAACCCAAATCTTCACTACTAACTAGGAGAAAGACTAAATCTAACAATAACTAACTAGGAAATTGAGTAATTATCACTAATTAAGAGAGATTAATGTACTAATTAGAGAGGTATTTCTTATTAATTACTAGGGTTCTTGTGTCTATGGTTGTGTGTCTAGGGTGAATTAGGAGGGGGGTATTTATAGGTTGGTAGGATTAGGGGGGTCAAAAGAAGGAAATAAAGACAAAAATCTGATTTGCGGACAAAGGGGGCCCAGCCGGCCAGCCGGCCACCGGTGGCCTGGACCGGCTGGTGCTCTCTGCCCTTCCTCAATCTTCAATTTTCTTCCTCTCTTCCAATGACGCCCCAGCCGGTCGGACCGGCCGCCGGTGGCCTTGACCGGCTGGAGGCCACTACCAATTACTCCGTCTTTTTTATGATCACTATTTATATACATATTTTATGCCTCCCTTAGACACATTTAACTCGATTTACCGTCTTTCCTTGCTTATTCTATGCTATTTTAGCTAGAATATCGATTCTGCCGCTTTTGTTATGTTTTAATGCAGATTGGATGCATTTGGAGGTTTTTGAGTATATATGGAGCATGGCGGAGGTGGATCGTGGAAAGATAAGCACGGGAATCGAGAATTATCAAGAAGAATCGAGAATGAAAGACAAGAAATGAAGAAAAGTCGAAGAAACAAGCTATAATGAGGTCTGCTCGATCGAGCAGAACAACAGTGCTCGACCGAGTCGTGGTCAGGTCTTGCTCGATCGAGCAGAAGGCCCTTGCTCGATCGAGCAAGTCATTATTTCGGCGGATTTTCGTGTTTTCCTTAATTTTAACCTAATTAGTTAGATTTTTGTAATATATAAAGAAAGCTCATCTTATCTACTTTCATATACTTACTTATGCTTTTTAATACTTTTAAGCTTTAATTCAGAAACCTTAATTTAGTTCGCTAGCCTCCGGATTTATTTCATCAAAGACGATTGTCTTTAGTTCAAGCTTGTAATCGGGATTCTCAATCTTTCTTCGTTATTTATTTAATTGTCTTCTTGTTCCTTAATTATTCTTTGTTCATCCTTTCATAATTGTTAATCATGTTTACTTTAATTATTATTGTTGTTGTTTATATCGTTATGAGTAGCTAAATTCCTTTCTAGGGTTGAAAGGGGATCTAGGATTGTTAGAAGGGGTAGATTAATTGATTGAATTGCAATTGTATGGTTATCGTTTGATTATCGTTTTAATTCTAGTTGTTTGATTACTGGCCAGGATTAATTAGCTAGTCTCGCAAATTAGGATTAACACCGACCGGGTTAAGACTAAGATAGGCTACGATAATTGAATAGAACTCGTTTAATGATAGCGATCGCAGGTTAAATTGTAGATCTAAAGGGCATAATTGAATCGACCGATCTTGTGACCTTAGATAACTTTATTGCATGATAATTGATTACTCCCTTATCCCTGAATAATAATCCTAGTGAACCTGTGACCCTAGACTTTTATTCTCATTGTTTATCAGCCTTATTAGTTTGTTATTGCTTATAATTAGTTATTGCTTATTATTAGTTGTTATTATTATTAGTAGTTATTGTTATTGCTATTATTTATTGTTATTATTGATTGCTTTTAGCTTAGAACTCAAATCTCAAACCCCGAATTGTTACTTAGAGACAAACCTAGTTTAACATATTAGAATACTACCGCCTCCCTGTGGATTCGATACCTTGCTTACCGCTGACTATTAGTTAGTAGTGAATTAGGTTTTACTTTGATTAAGGTGACGCGACTTAACCCTTATCAAATTTGGCGCCGTTGCCGGGGAGGCAACAGTTTTCTGTTTGTTTCTACTTAGTTTGTCTTTTTCGTCTCAGGGAACCTAAGTTCCTTGAGACCGTTCTCATCCTTTTCTTTAGTTTTTGTTTATGCCCAGGTGTTCGAGGTCCGTTCTCGTGCCCTACGATTCCGAACCAGAGAAGACTCTCCGGTCTAGACGAAACTTTTGGAAGTAAATTCAAGAAGCGGAAGACTTGAGTACGCTTGAAACAGTTTACGCCGAATTCGTCGCAGAAAAACCGTCCTTAGAAGAGGATACACCTATTTATGCACCTACTACAACCATGCCTACTCTAGCCAGCCACTCGGAGCCTACCGTTGCATCTATTCCCAAGGGATTTCAACTCCCTACTACGGGTAATAGTACATTTGAGATTCGTCCATCTTATATCTCTTTGGTGGAGCGAAACATGTTTGGAGGAAGCCCTACTGAGGATCCCGCTAAACATATGGAGAAATTCACTAACTATTGCTGCTCTATTCCTTTAACGGGTGGGGTGACACAAGATCAGATCAAGTTGGTGTTATTTCCCTTTTCACTACGAGACGGGGCAGAAGATTGGTTGAGTGAGTTAGATATGGCTGCACTTGGCATCACCGATTGGAATTCTTTGGCTCTTGCATTCTACAAAAGATATTTTCCGCCACAGAAAACCAATGCCATTAGAAGTCAAATCACAAGTTTCAAACAAGGTCCCCAAGAGAACGTTAATGAGGCCTGGGTTCGCTTCAAAAAGCTTGTCAAGTCTGTTCCACATCATGGTTTTGATACTTGGTTCTTATGCAACCAATTTTATAATGGGTTATATGATGATCAGAGAAATTTGTTGGATTCTGCTGCTAATGGGAGATTCCAAAATAACACTACTGATGCCAATGCTTGGAAGTTAATTGATGAGATGGCTACTCACACTGCTGAGTATGGGAATCCTAGGGGTAATGTGAGGAGAGGAGGTACGGATAATGCCATTGTAGCTCAGTTGGAGGCATTAACTGCCAAAATTGCCGAGGTACAAACTTCAAAGTCCTTGGAAAATAAGCAAACGGTTCATGCCATGGTTCAACAAGAGCCAACCTGTGAAAGATGTGGTACTATGGGGCATAATGCAGTTGAATGTATGAGTACGGTTGATCAAGTGCTTGCCTTTCAATCCTTTAAGCAAGGTTCACCGTACTCTAACTTTTACAATGAAAGGACAAGAGAGCATCCCAATTTCTCCTACCGAAGTCAGAATGTTCTTAATCCCACCCCACCACCACCTCAGCAACAAAGTTCATCTTATGTGATTCCTCAGAATCGCAATTCTCAAGGTAACTTTAACCGTTCCAATCAAGGTGGCCAAAACTTCCAACAACCTCCACCACCTCCAAGTAATGATATGGCGGAACTGAAATCCATGTTGCAGCAGAGTCTTATGATCCAACAAAAGCAAGATGCTCAGATCTCACAACTGATAGCTCATAACAAGATGGTTGACACTCAAATTGCCCAATTGGCAATTCAAAATCCACATAAACAACCGGGTAATCTTCCTCCTCAAGGACACCCTCCACATGAACAAGTCAATGCTATCACCTTGAGGAGTGGAACACATTACAAAGGCCCTGAAATGATAAGGGATGAAACCAATGAAAGCTTGGAAGTTGCTGATCAAAGTTCGAAAACAGGCGAAAAATGGGCTGAAAAAGAGGTTGCTCGATCGAGCAGCACCCCCTTGCTCGATCGAGCAACCCAGAGAATTTGCCCAAATTCTTCTCGGGAAGTTTCTGAAAGTTACAGTACAGAAAAACTCGATCGAGCAACCCCTCTGCTCGATCGAGCAACCCCTGATCAGGATGAAAAGCCTTCTAATTCATCTTCCAAAGCCAACGAAGTCGAGCCCATTGTAATTAAACTTCCTTTTCCTCAACGCCTACATAAATCAAAGCTCAATAAACAGTTTGGGAGGTTTATGGAGGTAGTGAAGAATTTACAAGTGAGTGTACCATTTACCGAGTTGATCACTCAAGTGCCGGCCTATGCAAAGTTTCTAAAGGATATATTGACAAGAAAGCGGTCCTTTAATGAAGTGGAGACGGTTGCATTTACTGAGGAATGCAGTGCTGTGTTGCAATCAAGATCACCACCTAAGCTAAAGGACCAAGGGAGTTTTTCTATTCCTTGTAATACAGGTTGCTTAGCTATAGATAAAGCCCTTTGTGACTTAGGGGCTAGTGTTAGTGTTATGCCATATTCTATATGCAAAAAGTTAAATATGGGTCAACTTACTGTTACAAACATGACCTTACAAATGGCCGACCGTTCTATTAAACACCCTTTGGGGATTTTAGAAGACGTACCGGTTAGAGTAGATAAGTTTTTCATACCAGTTGACTTTGTTGTCTTAGATATGGCCGAGGACACCCAAATTTCTATCATCTTGGGACGACCATTCCTCCATACTGCGGGGGCGGTTATAGATGTTAAGAATGGGAGACTTACACTAACAGTGGGGGATGACACTATCACTTTCAACCTAGATAAGGCAATAAAACACCCCCTGCTAGAAGAGACATGTCATAGGGTTGATATTGTTGATTTAACTATTGATGAGTGTCCCCCTTTGCGTTTGGATAGGGATCCTCTGGAGATCGCCTTAATTTCCAGGAATGCTGAAGATGGAAGCTCACGGAGTAAACTCAAGTCCATATGGTCGAGCCTATTCACAAAAACCAAGGAGACCAAGTTTGAGTCGGTTACGCTATAAACCGACAAGGGTGGAATGTTCAAAGTCAATGGTCCGTGCTTAAAGACCTATTACGATAGAGCATTTATAGGAGTGAGAGAGGCTGTCGACCTTTTCGCTCTTGATAAACCACCATCACTTTGAGATAACACGGTCGTGCGGGACCGATATAAACCACCATGAGTTTGGATAGTTAATATAGTTGTGCTTTATTGAGTGTGGTGAGGGAGTGATCTAACAATTTTATTGAGTGTTTGCAGCTAATACAATTGGAAGACGCTTTCATAATGAAGAAACGAAAAGAAAAGAAAGGAGAAAAGAAGAGAAATACGAGGTAAAAGTGAAAATCACAAGTTGCTCGACCGAGCAAGTCAGTGCTCGATCGAGTTTTTGATGCACCAAATAATCAGCCACTCGAGCAAAGGCGAAAAAACTTGAAAATCTAGGTTGCTCGATCGAGCAAGCTCCTCTTGCTCGATCAAGTCGGTCGGTCTGGACCGGTCCCGAAGCCCTTTTAGCAGGTTTTCCCCAATTTCTATTTCATTCTTCTTCAATTTTCGTCTCTTCTTTCTTCCCCTCACCCTTATTCCCTCATAATACCTCAAGCAAACTCATTCATATCTTCGATTCATCTTCAATCTAGCATCAACAATCATTTTATTACTTGTTTTAAGTTCAATTTGTGAAGAAATTGGTGTTCTTGCTCCCTTATTTTGCCCAAATCGTGAATCTAGGGTTTGCCTCTTATTTCTTCTATTGTTGTTGCTTCCTAGCTTTGTTATTTAGTAATTATTCACTCTTGCATTGCTAATTGCTCCGTCTTTCTTGCGTTTTAGACTCAAATTTGAATTTTTTTCGAGTTAGGGTTAGCTAATCCGTCTTTTGAGCATAGAGTTGTGTTTGTTGTGTTTTATTTACTTTAATTAGCTATGTCTAGGCAAGAAGGAACTAGTAAGCGTCGTAGAGCACCCCGTCTTGTTCGACAACCCGAAGTAGAGGCGATTCCGAGTAACCCCGATTACCCTTGGATCATTTTCACCACACAAGAGCAGCATGACCGTTTTGCTTTGCTTATGGGTCGTCCTATGGACCCTACTCGCTGTGTGTGCCCCAACGTTCTTGATTCCCTCGGTTTTGGGAATGCCATGTTTGCTATGTTTCACCGAATCGGGTTTGGGGGGCTTTATTCCCTTAATGAGCTTTCATATCGACCTTTGACACTAGAATTTTTCAGTTCCTATGATTGGGACGAGACCTATAAACGTGTGTCTTTTAGGTTGCTTAATCGGGATTTTGTGTTGACGTATGCCGAATTGGCGAATCATTTGGGTCTTTCTGTCGGTGACAATGATTCTTTTATTAATATTCCTTCCGGCTTTCAAGCCGTCGAATATTTTCGTTTATTTACTGGTCTTCCTGAGGCACGTGTTAACGCTATGGCGGTAAATGATGTACAACACCCTTGTCTGAGGTTGTTTTTGTGTTTCTTTAGCCTCATTTTATTTGCTAGGAAGGACCTTAGTAAGCTTAATTCTCATGAGGTTTTGTTGATTGCATCTTCCCTCAACCCCAAGCATGAGACTGATTTTTATTTCAATCCGGTCGGTTTGGTGTGCTATGCTTTCTGAAGGGTTAATTCCCCTACCCAGCATTCTTTAGACTGTGGTGCCTTAGTTACTAGGTTGGCTAGGCGACTTGCAGGGTTTGGGGGAGACCGTAACTACACACCAATGACCCCGCTTCATGCCCCTAAAGTGGACGAGGAGTACCTACGCCACACCCTTTACTGGATAAATGCGTTAGGAAACGATAGATTTCAGTGGCGGGTACGGGGGACCCAATGGATAGCTCTTTCTGATACCGATAACCGTCTCCCTTCTACGGAGCGGTTGTCTACCCATGATCCTGAGACTGGACCTACCCCTCCCCCTCGTTCTTATGTGGTTCCACCTGAGCATTTATTTACTTTGGCCGAGAACCGTCGACCTCGTCGGCGGATTACCCCATCTACTTCTGCTCAGACCACCACCACCCCGGCTCCACACTTTGCACCCACCCCAGCTCCTTACCCTTACCCTCCACCTGCTTACACCTATGATCCAGCTTTGGAGAGGGAGATTAGGATTCACCAAGGAATTAACAATGACTTGGTGATGAGGGGACTTTGGGAGAACCTTATGCGGACTGATCTTAATGCCACTGCTGGTTGGACTCCGCCGAGCTACTATCGAGGTCCGGGTGATGAGACGGGTGTGTTTGATAATTATGGGGTGACTCCTCAGCAGTTTTCCCAGGAGTTTAGTCACGATTATGGTTGCCTGGGTCGTTCTTGGTATTCTCCTATCCAACCGGATACTCCAGTTGGTGGGTTTGGTGACCCAACTCGGGCTTCTTCTTCTGGTGCTGCTCGGTGGGGTGGTGATGATGATGATGATGATGATGATGATGATGATGATCAGGCGCAGTAGTGGCAGCTGGTCATTACACCCCCATTTTGCAGCTGGTTTGGGGGAAGCTATGTCTATACAGTGGTGTTATCTATCCTTGTACTTTCTTTTATTGTATTTTCTTTTAGCTATTTCCCCTTTTCCCTTTTGTTAGTAGTGTCCTTTAGGTTGCTGCTGTTGGTTGGTTGTGTGATTGTTGTGCTGTTAGCGTCACACTGAGGACACTGTGACATTTAGGTTTGGGGGAGAGTCTTTATTTATGTTGTGTGTTTAGTTTATTTAAAAAGAAAAAAAATCCATAAAAATTGAAAAATTTACAAAATCCAAAAACATGTTTTTATTTTATTAGGTCGAGTCTTGGTGAATTGAATTAAAATGATGATAATTTGCATTGTTTCTGCATTTGAATCCCAAATAAGTTATCCATGTACATTGTTTTGACTTACTATTTTTTTTTTGAAAACAAAGCTCATAGTACAAGTTGTAGGCACGGAAAATTTATTAATGTGCCGAATAAATAAACTAAATTAATTATTTTGAGTTAATACTAAATTTTAATTTAATTTAATTATTTTGTCCTGATAGCTCATAAAAAAAATGATGAAGGATAATGAAGAAAAGAATAAGAAGATTGATGACCTCCAGAAGGAGATTGTGGAGCTTCGTGACAGGAAGGGTCACAACGATCATAGCGACACTGACAAGCCTAGTCACAACGATCATAGCGACACTGACAAGCCTAGTCTCGCCGCAAAGATGGGGAGAAAAAACATAACCAGAGAAATCATAGAGAGAGAAATTCTAGAGAGAAGAAAAACTCTATAAATTCCCTTTACAAGACACCTCTGCAAGCAGTCAACAAGCACACCAAAACTGTGCCGCCTGCCCAAGACATTCAAGCTACAACATTCAAGAGAGAACAAGTCCTTGCGACCCTCTCAAGAATACAAATCGACACCTCCTACAGAGTGCATACAACCTCTACATGAGTCATTCAAACACTACGTCGCGCTTCTTCTACAGATAGCATACACGTACTCTTTACGGCATATTAGAATCAGAGGATACATTAGAGATTGTACACATAACTTTTTGATATTAATAAAAATTACTTTGTCTCTTATTTTGTGTTACATTTATTTTGCGATACAAAATTTGCTGCTACAAATTTTGGTGAACCCGACGTGAAACATCTCTACCTCTCATCTCTACTGCTGTATCAATAAAATCTACAACTGCAAGAAGATGTCTTCCAAGCAAAACATCTCCTCCAGTGCCTCCAAGAAGACCTACGCAACCACCCTGCAGGGTTCTCCCACTGCTGCTACCTCTCCAGTTGCACAATCAGTCGGCATCTGTACTAGAGGAATGGCAAAGAAGGCTTCTATCAACGCTGCTGCTACCAGCCTACGCTCTGCACGCATCCCTACAAGGCCGCGCAAGTTCTCTGTCGCCTCTATAGCTGCTGCTGCAACAACTCTCCTTGCTTCCTCTACTCCTTCAATTGAAGAGGCTAAAAGTGCTAAGGTCGTCGACAAGGCATCTCCTCGCACACCCAAGGCGTCGCCAAAGAAGATAAAGGCTTCAACTCTTACAAGTGCTTCAGTCATGGTGGTAGAAGGCAGCTCTAATCTCGAGGAGGAGGTTAAAACCATGAATGAGCTCATAAAAAAAATGATGAAGGATAATGAAGAAAAGAATAAGAAGATTGATGACCTCCAGAAGGAGATTGTGGAGCTTCGTGACAGGAAGGGTCACAACGATCATAGCGACACTGACAAGCCTAGTCACAACGATCATAGCGACACTGACAAGCCTAGTCTCGCCGCAAAGATGGGGAGAAATATGGGACGATTCGGATTAGAAAAAGAAGCTATCTGGATGCCTAAACCCAGAAAGAAGCAAATTTGGGTCAAGTCTACAAGTAAGCCCACAAATGGGCCTGTGACTACAAAAGTCCACCAAGGAGAATTAAACCACTATAAATACAGTGGTTCTCATTCATTTGAGAGGTGAGAAAAACATAACCAGAGAAATCATAGAGAGAGAAATTCTAGAGAGAAGAAAAGCTCTATAAATTCCCTTTACAAGACACCTCTGCAAGCAGTCAACAAGCACACCAAAACTGTGCCGCCTGCCCAAGACATTCAAGCTACAACATTCAAGAGAGAACAAGTCCTTGCGACCCTATCAAGAATACAAATCGACACCTCCTACAGAGTGCATACAACCTTTACAGGAGTCATTCAAACACTACGTCGCGCTTCTTCTACAGATAGCATACACGTACTCTTTACGGCATATTAGAATCAGAGGATACATTAGAGATTGTACACATAACTTTTTGATATTAATAAAA
>JAIUZE010019505.1:0-11458 GCA_022085475.1 Heliosperma pusillum
GATTCCACCGACTCCAAGAGTAAGCAGTTTAAAAGTTTCAGGGCTAAGAGCTACTCTAAGGCTTTTGACCTCAAAGCGGGATGTCAACCTTGAGCCCTATATGCTTTCACCAGCAGGCATGGGTCGTCGTCTCGCTTGTTGTTGTTGCTCGCTCGAGTCGGTGAGAAAGATGGTTCTATAGATCTCCGATAACTCTGAAAATATCCCATTTTCATCCAAAAACACGGGCGAAAGATCCATATTGAAGTAGATCCAGTTGATTTGGCTTATGTACCGGCGCCGTGAAAAAGATTCAACAAAAAACAGGCGGGATCTACTCCACGAGGAGCGGTACGGACGTAGATGATATCACACTTAGGGAAGAGTTATGGCTTTACTCCTTCTTAATCTAGCATTGCTACTCTTCTTTGGGACCAGACCGACATCCCACCACTGGAATAGCCCGAAGTGACTGAACATATGGTATAGTCTAATTTTGTGCCTTTTTCAGAGACGAGAAAAGTAGCAACCATAGACCTAGCTCACAGAAGAAGGGGACTAGTTTTGACAGGAAAGAGGGAACATGGTGTTGTGCTTCTTACCTATTGTATTGGATCTATATACCGGTGATTCAATCCAGTCCACTCATTTAATTTATAAAGACTTGGAATTGTTTGATCTTTGAAGAAACGATTCTTTATTTAGCCTTTTATTCCTATTCCAAGAAAGCACCTCGTGATACGATGAATTAAGTTTCCGGGGGGGTCTAATGATATGAGGAATGAAGTTTAACCATAGGCTAAAGAAAGACCCTTAATTTTATTTTCCCTTTTGTCTTGATTTAGGAGAATAGGCGCATTTCTTAGGTTACGTGCTTTGAGCAATCTGCAGGCAATGCCAATTGACTTACTTTCATAAGTAAGGACAAGAAAGATAATAAGAAAAAGCTCGTGAACCATAAGTAATGAGACACTTCATCAACTGATGGAAGAAAGAAATGCAGACTCGTAGGAATGCATTGACAGCTAGTTTTTGGAAATATAATAGGATACGTACGGAATTAACTGAGAGAAAGGAATTAAAGACTATCCGTGTGTCGGGAAGCCATACTTTCCGCATTCAGTTCTAGCAAGATCTGCAGATGTTTTAGGGAGGAAGTCGGTGCTAGCGAAGTTCGCAGGAGTGTCTTCGTTCATTTCGTCCACCAGCCCTTATCACCCCAATATAAGAAAAAGGGAAAGGACCCCGAACTCATAAGAGGATAGCATAGCCTATCCTCAAGTCCTCTTTTCCGCTCTAATTGCCATACTATATTATATATATATATATATTATATGACATTTTTTCTTTTGGGGGGTTTGGAGCCTTTCAAATTCCCGTTGAGAGGGCGTCATTCTCTCTCTTATCCAAAAGCCTTTCTAGGGTGTTTGGATTAGAAGGATTGAGTGCCTTCCTTCTTTTGATGGCGTAAGTAATCTAAGTAAGCGCGTCAGTTAAGTTGTTTTCCAAGGTTCGGCCCGCTATAGTTCATTTTATTCATTTGATTCGCTTTGGTAAATAAAGCATAAGGCACGAGCACAATCACACTAAGCTTCTTTCTAGAATCGACTCAATTCTATTTCGTAAAAAGGACCGCAATATTCCGTAGTATGATGGTTCGCAAGGAAAGAGCAGTCTTTCTTTGATACTGGCTCTGAAGGAAGTCGAGGAACTGGCGGCATAACATAATAGGGCACAAATCACTTTTTCGAAAGTACTTTGTTGACGAGTTAAATGTGTATAAATCCATGCCTTTTCTTTCCCATCAACCCCTTTCTCTCCACCACCATCAGCATCAGCCACGCCTGCTTCATTTGTTGGCGGAACAGCAGCTATAAGTGGGATCAAGTTACCGAATAATCGGGAACGGTAACAGGTAGAAATGCGTGCTTGTGTGTTTGTTGCTTAACATTTGTCTTTCTTTGCTGAACATTTAAAACGACGGATAATGTATTCAATCCCTCTCCTAAATCTGGGTTAAGGACATCACCTAAAGAAGATAATCTTTTGGGGTGGATGCTGTTACGCGCGCGCGTGTAAATAGGATGTCCAGCCGTAAAAAAGCCCAGCGCAGCTGCTTCCTTATGCCCCCCGCTAGGGGAGGACCGGCAAACCCAGCGCCAGCTGCTTCCTTATCTGCAGCCTCCCCCTGAGGAGGGATGCAAGTAAGGTTTCATACCAGTAAGCCTTTTAGAAAGCAGAAATCATAGCTCACTTGATTGATGTACCCCCTACCTAAAAGGGGGTAGGAAGCCCTCATTCTACGAAAACACGCATTGTCGAGGCGTCCTTCAGGACCGGTAAGGACTTCTCCAATACTTTATATTTCAAAATAGTAACCGTTCTCAACGACCTGTGCTTCCTCGGAAAGGAATTGGCACTCTTTCCCAACGGCTCTCAGTCCACGCAAGAAGGAGAGGCTAGAAAAAAAAGGCAAGGGGCTCCCCATCTCTAGGAGGATTGTGTCCAGGATCTGGTAATCTAAGCTTTGCTTCTTCTGGTCGGCTCGTATTAGCCTGTGCTTTGTTACAGCTATCGCTATCTCGTTCTTTTAGTCTTTTTAACGGTACTTGAATCTTAAGTCGCGGTCATGTCTTGCCCTCCTATAGTATAGTGACCGCTTTCATGTTTTCCCCGAATTTAATCACTTCCAGACTCAAGTGCCTTATAATATCTAATTATACGAGTTACGATTCCCTCGATATTGACCCAATAACTCAGACTTCATTCTTTTTTTGAATTATCAAGAATGGCGTGTTCCTTAGGTTAGGGGTCATCAATCTCCTCCGGGTGTAATTTGGTGAGCTAGCGTGGCATAAGGTAAGGGGCAGCACCCGCTGCGGCCAAGATCGTCTGCTCCTCAGCAATTTTTCAAAAAAAAAGTGCCGCAGCTCCTTCTTAGGCGAGCGAAGGGAAAACTATCTTTCTAGTGGATCTAGAATATCCCTCTATGGTATCAATCACTAATCCTGTAACTGGAGCCAGCCATGCACTTCCCTTAGACCCATCAGGAACAGGACTTCTAGACCCATTATCAGGTCAACCAACTCCTTCCTATGTCTGAGAATGAAAGACTCTTTTCTGAAGCCAATGCGCGCAAACAAAGGTTGAGATTGGGATCTTTGCCACGGGACAACTCTCTGTAAAACGTAACAAGCGAGTGAAATTCCCTCTTTTTTTTTTTATGATCAAACTCAGCCTTTGAACATTCTTCCTAAGCAGCTGACGAAGAGAGAACCCCACGAGGCTTCCCCATATACCCCTCGTTCCTTTTCTCTGTACTTTATAAGTATGCAACCTTCGTTTGTGATGAAAAGCCCGCCGCAAGCTGCGCTGCGTTGGCAAGATAGGACAATAGAACAAGAGAGACGTACCAGAAACCAAGGAATGAAATCTCTCAACTCATCATAGGTAGTGGCTTTCTTAAGTAGCAATTCAGTTGGAATTTGCCAAGACAGTACTGAACTAGGCAACTTATTGATAATATAAGTTGCAGCAATTCTCCCCAAAATTTCTTTGGCAGTTTAGCATATAACAACAAAGAGACAAGGCTTATTCCTCAAGGAAATGTTAACTACAAATGATTAGATAGAGTCGTGTGAGGCTTGAATAAGCTAAAAACATCCATGGTCTTTTTTTTCTTTTATCTCTTACCCTCTTTCCACTTCCTTCGTTTTGAAAGAAGATTAGGGTCTCGGTTGCACTTGGAAGAGTTAGGAATTTCTAAACTGGCGCTAGAGCCCACGCTTTTTGCCCGTGTAGTTGAGCCAGGATGCATGCCAGTTTCATACGACCAGGTGGAGTGGCACAAGATCTGTCTCTTGGCTTATGCCCTTTCCACTGGATCTGCGACTGGTGGATTGTCCTGCTGCTTGCTTATCGGTCTTTATCTTACGCTATGGGTGCTGCTCACTTCGCCATTTGTGGTGCTGGTTAGGAATGAAGTCTCGCTGTTCGTGAACTAACGCACTCACCCTTTTCAAACGGAACTTCCTCTGGAATAGACGCTCAGACGCGGATGCGGGAGTATTGGCTTGCTCGACTACGAATTATAATAGCTCCTTTAAACCCGAAACCCCTGCCAAGGGAGCTCTTGCTCTTAGCGCTTGAACTGATCCTTAACAACGCTATCCCAAAGCATCCTATAACTCTTACTCGAGCGAGTAAACAACCTAGTTCTGTAACAATGTAACAAACAAAAGTGATAAGGTTAAAGTCGCGTCTCCTTAATCAAAGTAAACCTAAATCACAACTAACTAATAGTCAGCGGTAAGCAAGGTATCGAATCCACAGGGAGGCGGTAGTATTCTAATCTGTTAAACTAGGTTTGTCTCTAAGTAACAATTCGGGGTTTGAAATTTGAGTTCTAACTAAAAGCAATCAACAATAACAATAAATAATAACAATAACAATAATAACAATAATAATAACAACTAATAATAAGCAATAACTAACTATAAGCAATAACAAACTAATAAGGTTGAAAACAATGAGATTAAAAGTCTAGGGTCTCAGGTTCACTAGGATTATTGTTCAGGGATAGGGATAAAATCAACTATCATGCAATAAAGCTATCTAAGGTCACAAGATCGATCGATTCAATTATGCCCTTTAGATCTACTATTTAACATGCGGTCGCTATCATTAAACGAGTTCTATTCAATTATTGTAGCCTATCTTAGTCTTAACCCGGTCGGTGTCAATCCTAATTTGCTAGACTAGTTAATTAATCCTGGCCAGTAATCAAACAACTAGAATTAAAACGATAATCAAACGATAACCATGCAATTGCAATTCAATTAATTAATCTACCCCTTCTAACAATCCTAGATCCCCTTTCAACCCTAGAAAGAAATTTAGCTACTCATAACCATATAAACAACAACAATAATAATTAAAGTAAACATGATTAACAACAATGAAAGGATGAACAAAGAATAATTAAGGAACAAGAAGACAATTAAATAAATAATTAAGAAAGATTGAAGAATACCGATTACAAGCTGAACTAAAGACAATCGTCTTTGATAAAAAAATCCAGAGACAAGCAAACTAAATTAGGTTTTCTAATTTAAAGCAATAAAGCATTGAAAAGCATAAGAAAGTATGGAAAAGTATGAAAGACGAGCTTTCCTTTTATAATACAAAAATCTAATTAATTAGGTTAAAGTTTAGGAAAATATGAAAAAGTCGTCGAAATATTGGGTTGCTCGATCGAGCAAGGGTATGGTGCTAGACCGAGCAACCTTTAGCCCGACTCGATCGAGCAAGGCACTATGCTCGATCGAGCAGCCTTTCTTTTTGCTCGTTTCTTCGATTTTCTTGATTTCTTCTCTTTCGTTCTCGATTCCCATGCGTAAGCTTCTATGATCCGACTCCGCCATGCTTCATATCTACTCAAAAAGCTCCAAATGCATCCCATCTGCATTAAAACATAATAGAACGGCGGAATCGATATTCTAGCTAAAATAGCATAGAAATAAGAAAGGAAAGACGGTAAATCGAGTTATATGTGTCTAAGGGAAGCATAAAATATGTATATAAATAATGATCATCAAACTCCCCCAAACCAATCCTTTGCTTGTCCCTAAGCAAAGCAATCGACACATACAAAGACAAACATACAAATGGTGAATGAAAAACTCAAAGCTAATGTTAATGCACATACAAATCCCAAGCTATCCATATCTATAACAAAGTAATGACTAAGTTGTACCAATAAAACAAATTCAAAGGTACGGGAAAGTAGAAAACGTAGCTCATAATCCAAGATTTTACATGATACCGTAGTATAGACAAAACCAAATACCTTTCAATCCTGCAAGGCTCAATTTGTCGGATTCTCGCGGATTCACTCATGCACTCATAAGTTTATGTAAGGGTGATTTTTGTGAAGATAGAAAGAAATAGAAACACTCACTCAACTTATGAAACATGCATGCATTCTAATGTGACAGTAATTTCCCCAACAAATACGCATTCGCTATAAAGTACATGAATCAGGACAAAAAGGGAGGCTAATGGGTGAAGGTATAGAAGTGGATTGTGCCAAGGCACGTATGGGAATGTGGAGCTAAAACCGGTAGTCGCAGCGACACTTACCAAAACATATCTACAAGACTAACATACACAAACCAACACCCGACTAGAGAAATCATCTTAAACTTTGACAACACAAGAGAGATATCGATATTGCTCTCTGAAAAATGGATTAGACTCTATTAAATTCCCTTTCATTATCCCTTGAATAATTCAATGAAGCAACATATTTTTCTTTCTTTTTTTCTTTTCTTTTTCTCTTTTTCTTCTTTTTCATTTTTTTTCTTTTCAAATCAAATCTCCTTTTTTTTTTTCTTTTCTTCCTTCTTTCATTTTTCTTTTTGCTTCACAACTTTTTTTTTCAACAAAGGGAATAAATGACACAATTGCCAATATACTTGCTACACCCAATTGATATTCTTTTTGAAATCCCGACCCAACCATAGTAGACAAGTAGATAAGAAAACCATGCAACTGCGACTGTCCCGATAAGGTAGGCAAGTTCTAGGAATATAGCTATTAGATAGGTTATGAAACAGGCTACAAAGGCTCAAATTGGCTAAACATAGAGAACTCAATAATAAGGGTATAAAATCAAGTCTTTTTGGCTATGTGAGGCTTATTTGAACAAAAAGAACCACCTTTCCTCATGCACTTATCAAACGAACGCGTATACTATCAAGAAACGAATGTCACACTTATTCAATTTGATGTTACACATTCCACAAGGAGTACCACACTCAAGCCTAAAAACAATGAGACCAGTTTATTGATGTTCCTGGCCTAGGAAGCTCTATAGACTTCAGAATTTTAAGTGGTTTACCAACAAAAATTGCCAAATCTAATTAGCATAAGGTATGTCAAAAACGGTCAAGATTTGTACTATGAGCTTTGTTTTAAAAAATAGCAAGTCAAAACAATGTACATGAACAACTTATTTGGGATTCAAATGCAAAAACAATGCAAATTATCATCATTGTTATACAATTCACCAAGACTCGACCTAATAAAATAAAAACATGTTTTTGGATTTTGTAAATTTTTCAATTTTTATGGATTTTTTCTTTTTTTTCTTTCACACAACGGAAATAAACACACAACATAAATAAAGACTCTCCCCCAGACCCAAATGTCACAGTGTCCTCAGTGTGACGCTAACAGCACAACAATCACACAACAACCAACAACAGCAACCTAAAGGACACAACTAACAAAGGGGAATGGAAAATAACTAAAAGAAAATACAATAGAAGAAAGTACAAGGATAGATAGTACCAGCTGTATAGAATAATAGCCTCCCCCAAACCAGCTGCAAAATAGGGGAGTAGTGACCAGCTGTCACTACTGCTCATCAGTCGGGTTCAAGTTCAGGTGTCATTACCTTGGTAACCTTAGGGGGTTTACCCAAGCTATACATCTTTTGTAACTTGCATTCCTCTCCTGTCAGCAGTTTTTTCATCTCAACTATTGGCTTACTCCATGAGCTTCCAGCCGTGCTGGAAATTAAGGCGATCTCCAGAGGATACCTATCCAAACGCAAAGGGAGGCAATCATCAATAGTTAAATCCACAATATCAACCCTATGACATGTCTCTTCTAGTAGGGGGTGTTTCATTGCCTTATCTAGGTTGAAAGTGATAGTGTCATCCCCCACTGTTAGTGTAAGTCTCCCATTCTTAACATCTATAACCGCCCCTGCAGTATGGAGGAATGGTCGTCCCAAGATGATAGGAATTTGGGTGTCCTCAGCCATATCTAAGACAACAAAGTCAACTGGTATGAAAAACTTCCCTACTCTAACCGGTACGTCTTCTAAAATCCCCAAAGGATGTTTAATAGAACAGTCGGCCATTTGTAAGGTCATGGTTGTAACAGTAAGTTGACCCATATTTAACTTTTTGCATATAGAAAATGGCATAACACTAACAGTAGCCCCTAAATCACAAAGGGCTTTATCAATTGCTAAGCAACCTATATTACAAGGAATAGAAAAACTCCCTGGATCCTTTAGCTTAGGTGGTGATCTGGATTGCAACACAGCACTGCATTCCTCAGTAAATTCAACCGTCTCCACTTCATTAAAGGACCGCTTCCTAGTCAATATATCCTTTAGAAACTTTGCATAGGCCGGCACTTGAGTGATCAACTCGGTAAATGGTACACTCACTTGCAAATTCTTCACTACCTCCATAAACCTCCCGAACTGTTTATCGAGCTTGGATTTATGTTGGCGTTGAGGAAAAGGAAGTTTAATTACAATGGGCTCGGCTTCTTTGGCTTTGGAAGATGAATTAGAAGGTTTTTCATCCTGATCAGAGGTTGCTCGATCGAGCAGAGGGCTCTCGATCGATTTTTGCTGTACTGTAACTTTCAGAAACTTCCCGAGAAGAATTTGGGCAAATTTTCTGGGTTGCTCGATCGAGCAAGAGGGTGCTGCTCGATCGAGCAACCTTGTTTTCAGCCTCTTTTTCGCCTTTTTTCGAACTTTGATCAGCAACTTCCAAGCTTTCATTGGTTTCATCCCTTATCATTTCAGGGCCTTTGTAATGGGTTCCACTCCTCAAAGTGATGGCATTGACTTGTTCATGTGGAGGGTGTCCTTGAGGAGGAAGATTACCCAGTTGTTTATGTGGATTTTGAATTGCCAATTGGGCAATTTGAGTGTCAACCATCTTGTTATGAGCTATCAGTTGTGAGATCTCACAATCTCTTGCTTTTGTTGGATCATAAGACTCTGCTGCAACATGGCTTTCAGTTCCGCCATATCATTACTTGGAGGTGGTGGAGGTGGAGGTTGTTGGAAGTTTTGACCACCTTGATTGGAACGATTGTAATTACCTTGGGAATTGCGATTCTGAGGAATCACATAAGAAGAACCTTGTTGCTGAGGTGGTGGTGGGGTAGGATTAAGAATATTCTGACTTCGGTAGGAGAGATTTGGATGCTCTCTTGTCCTTTCATTGTAAAAGTTAGAATACGGTGAACCTTGCTTAAAGGATTGAAAAGCATGCACTTGATCAACCGTACTCATACATTCCACTGCATTATGCCCCATAGTGCCACATCTTTCACAGGTTGGCTCTTGTTGAACCATGCCATGAACCGTTTGCTTATTTTCCAAGGACTTTGAAGTTTGTAACTCGGCAATTTTGGCAGTTAATGCCTCCAACTGAGCTACAATGACATTATCCGTACCTCCTCTCCTCACATTACCCCTAGGATTCCCATACTCAGCAGTGTGAGTAGCCATCTCATCAATTAACTTCCAAGCATTGGCATCAGTAGTGTTATTTTGGAATCTCCCATTAGCAGCAGAATCTAACAAATTCCTCTGATCGTCATATAACCCATTATAAAATTGGTTGCATAAGAACCAAGTATCAAAACCATGATGTGGAACAGACTTGACAATCTTTTTGAAGCGAACCCAGGCCTCATTAAAGTTCTCATTGGGACCTTGTTTGAAACTTGTGATTTGACTTCGAATGGCATTGATTTTCTGTGGCGGAAAATATCTTTTGTAGAATGCAAGAGCCAAAGAATTTACAATCGGTGATGCCAAGTGCAACCATATCTAAATCACTCAACCAATCTTCTGCCCCGTCTCGTAATGAAAAGGGAAACAACACCAACTTGATCTGATCTTGTGTCACCCCACCCGTTAAAGGAATAGAGCAGCAATAGTTAGTGAATTTCTCCATATGCTTAGCGGGATCCCCAGTAGGGCTTCCTCCAAACATGTTTCGCTCCACCAAAGAGATATAAGATGGACGAATCTCAAAAGTACTATTACCCGTAGTAGGGAGTTGAAATCCCTTGGGAATAGATGCAACAGTAGGCTCCGAGTGGCTGGCTAGAGTAGGCATGGTTGTAGTAGGTGCAGAAATAGGTGTATCCTCTTCTAAGGATGGTTTTTCTGCGACGAATTCGGCGTAAACTATTTCAAGCGTACTCAAGTCTTCCGCTTCTTGAATTTCCTTCCAAAAATTTCGTCTAGACCGGAGAGTCTTCTCTGGTTCGGAATCGTAGGGCACGAGAACGGACCTAGAACACCTGGGCATAAACAAAAACTAAAGAAAAGGATGAGAACTGTCTCAAGGAACTTAGGTTCCCTGAGACGAAAAGACAAACTAAGTAGAAACAAACAGAAAACTGTTTCCCCGGCAACGGCGCCAAATTTGATAAGGGTAAAGTCGCGTCTCCTTAATCAAAGTAAACCTAAATCACAACTAACTAATAGTCAGCGGTAAGCAAGGTATCGAATCCACAGGGAGGCGGTAGTATTCTAATCTGTTAAACTAGGTTTGTCTCTAAGTAACAATTCGGGGTTTGAGATTTGAGTTCTAAACTAAAAGCAATCAACAATAACAATAAAAAATAACAATAATAACAATAATAATAACAACTAATAATAAGCAATAACTAATAATAAGCAATAACTAACTAATAAGGTTGAAAACAATGAGATTAAAAGTCTAGGGTCACAGGTTCACTAGGATTATTATTCAGGGGTAAGGAGGAAATCAACTATCATGCAATAAAGTTATCTAAGGTCACAAGATCGGTCGATTCAATTATGCCCTTTAGATCTACAATTTAACATGCGATCACTATCATTAAACGAGTTCTATTCAATTATCGTAGCCTATCTTAGTCTTAACCCGGTCGGTGTCAATCCTAATTTGCGAGACTAGTTAATTAATCCTGGCCAGTAATCAAGCAACTAGAATTAAAACGATAATCAAACGATAACCATGCCATTGCAATTCAATTAATTAATCTACCCCTTCTAACAATCCTAGATCCCCTTTCAACCCTAGAAAGAAATTTAGCTACTCATGACGATATTAATAACAACAATAATAATTAAAGTAAACATGATTAACAACAATGAAAGGAATAACAAAGAATAATTAAGGAACTAGAAGGTAATTAAATAAATAACTAAGAAAGATTGAAGAATACCGATTACAAGTTGAACTAAAGACAATCGTCTTTGATGAATAAAATCCGGAGGCAAACTAAACTAATTAGGTTTTCTAATTTAAAACAATAAAGCATTGAAAAGCATAAGAAAGCATGTGAGACGAGCTTTCCTTTTATAATACAAAAATCTAATTAATTAGGTTAAAGTTTAGGAAAATATGAAAAAGTCGCCGAAATATTGGGTTGCTCGATCGAGCAAGGGTATGTTGCTAGATCGAGCAACCTTCAGCCCGACTCGATCGAGCAAGGCACTTTGCTCGATCGAGCAGCCTTCAAAATGGCTTGTTTCTTCGTTTTTCTTCATTTCTTTTCCACCGTTCTCGATTCCCGTGCCTAACCTTCTACGATCCGACTCCGCCATGCTCCATATCAACTCAAAAAGCTCCAAATGCATCCAATCTGCATTAAAACATAA
>JAIUZE010019512.1:0-14313 GCA_022085475.1 Heliosperma pusillum
ATGCTACAACTTACAATACTACAATTTACAATACTTCACTATTTACTAGTCTAGACTACAAAGAACTATGCTTAATTAAATAGGATACAATTTACAATAATGCAACTTACAAGGACATTTATGAATGTTGACTAATACTATTCATAAATGTGAAAATTTTCAATACAATTTCTAATACATAGCATAAAAGGTAATTATGTAAGAGGTTTAAATTGTTAGTGCAATATAAATATCAAACTTTTTTCCAGGATTGGGTCCGTATCCAGTGTCTATACCTCGTGTTGGGTCTCTGCTGCGTTAGTGTTCATTATCTATAATAGTACGATATTGTCCGCTTTGGATCAAGCTCTCACGGATTTACTCTTAGGCTCCTTCCCAAAATGCTCATACTATTATATTTGTAAACACTTATAAAAATCTTATTTAACCTTTATTCTACCGATGTGAGATATGAGTTTGCACTCTAACATCTCCGTTACTCTCTGTCCAAACGCTACTAGTCACCACGCTCTTATAATCATCTTGTTCACTATCGCTACCAAAACCATATGATAAGCTACCGTCCTTCCATATATTCTCGGAGCAAGGAGGGATTGGTTTGAAAGTACCCGTTGTAGGGTTGCATATAAGAAAACACATGACCGTGTAGTAAGGCCCACACAAGTCGGTACTATCACTCCAACCCGGAACTTTGAAGCAAACTAAGCCATTGCAGGAGCCGACAATATCTGTATATCGAAAATATGTTACCAAATTCTTTGGCCAATTCAATTTGGTACATTTAAGGGGTGATAAATATCATAAACACTACGAAGGCTATGAGTACAAAAAAGGACACGATTGTTTTGTGAGTTGGGTTCGAGGAATTTAAGAACACGATTGAGTACAAATGGATTCTAATTGCGATTCTAATTGCAATTAGGAACGTGATTTCTATAACAACTCTAATTGCGATTTGAGTTTTCCGATACCACCCTGTTACGGAGTATTATCATCTAATGTAATGTGCTATTGACTTTGTAGTACGGCCTAAAACATCAACTTAAGGCCGTCAATATTTGACGATGTGATTCAATGTCGCGTGTAGGATGGGTTAGGCTTCCCATGAAGGCGGTCCTTTACAAAATGAGGGATTCCTTTTGTTATGATCTGCCTCAGAAGACTTCAGATTGTAGTGAAACTAAAATATGGCATCGAAGATGGAGTTATGGAATTGTCAATAATCGAGTGTGCCTAGAATTTGTGCGAGATTTGAACATTTAATTTGTCCAATTTTTAAAACTGGAAATTTTTTAAAATAACAACTTTCATCAACGTCTAGGCTGAGAGTATAAGATACAATCCACATAGGTGGTTTTAGATATCCTGCAAGTGTGCAACACCAAAATGCGAACGGGTCATTAGGTTATTGATCGTGTGGGTGTACCTGCCAAGTAGGATCGGAGCTTTCAGATGGTACTGAAAGATAACACCGAAGATGAAGTTATCGACATTATTAACATGTTAGTGTACCTGCAGCCCTGCAGGAATCTCGGTTCCGATTACAAAAAACTAGTGTCGTTACAGACTGTAGCGAAAAAACACATTCTATGATCAGAACATTCAGTCTCAGATAAAAACTTATATAAGGTAACATTAAGCTGTGGTTATTTTGAGTCGAACAAGGCGGATTATATTTTACATTCTAGTTTTTGTCCATTAAATCTTTTAATTTTACATTCTCATCTTTAAATCTTCTGCAATAGCGAAACAACTAAGACGAGACCCTGACCGCCAATTCCGAGATCATCAAGTCCCAAACCAAAATCTAATATTATCACCACAAATTACTTTTTAAAAAAAGAAAACACGTATTCTTAGATATGAATATAATCCTTGCGTCTCAATCACTTGTTCATGTTTTACTAAAATGCATCTCACAATGAATATAAAAGGTAAACGAGTAAACGTAAACACTAATCTCAATACTACTTCATTTCCTGCAACTTTGTTAGGGAACATCCTGGAATCTCAATTAGGCTTGCAGTACAAAGTACGACTTCAGATCTATCGTCAGGCAATGGTTCTAATTTGATTGGTATCGTCGTGTTATCTTGTTGATCATACCATTTGAGGACATCCCCGTCACCAAAATAATCTCGAAGCAATAAACGATGGCGTCTGTCCTTGGAACGAGCAATAAGATGATGCCCGATAATATCTCGAGGAAGACGAAACATCTTCTTCCATGAACTATCTTCTTCCATCATCCAAATGTCCCTTGAACAAAGATCAATACTAAGAACATGTAGGTATAACCGTCCATCCAGTTTTCCAAGTACTGAAAACTTCTTCGCTTGCACCGGTAAACTTAGGTCGTCTCTCCATTTCTCTAAAACGACATCAAAACGAGCAATTTTGTTTTCACTGACGGGGCCTTTTATCACAGGTGAAACAAGATAATGTAGCATATTGTTTTCGAATATTACTCCCTGTATGATTGTCAAACATCTCGCAGTTGAAACCCGAGTAAGGGGCCCGGTAGGAGAGCTCCATGAGTCAGTCTTCAGGCTGTATATAACCACATGTTTGTCTCTGTCGTCATCCTCCTTCCAAATACATCTAGTCCCTACAATCTTATAGTCGTCGTGTTCACTATCGTAACCAAAACCAAATGATAAGTTTTAGTGCCCCCATATGTTCTCTGAGGGAGTAAATATCGATTTGAAAGTACGTATTGTAGGGTTGCATATAAGGAAACGTGTAATTGTAAGATAAGGCATGGTTGTGGTATCATGACTAGTCCCAATAACTTTAAAGCAAACCAAGCCATTGCAAGAGCCTACATGATCATATCTTTCGTCACGGTCGCTTATGGTACCCTTAGGCCAATTCAACTTCGTCACTTTAACAGGCTGATAAAGATCATCAACGACGCAAAGAGTACTAGTAGTCCAGTGAAGGATATAATTGTATTGCGAGTTGGGTTC
This sequence comes from Heliosperma pusillum, assembly GCA_022085475.1. Taxonomy (NCBI): domain Eukaryota; kingdom Viridiplantae; phylum Streptophyta; class Magnoliopsida; order Caryophyllales; family Caryophyllaceae; genus Heliosperma; species Heliosperma pusillum. The sequence continues at coordinate 2,970 of JAIUZE010019512.1, forward strand.
GAGGGATTTGTTATGATGGAGTTTAAGGAAAAGGGGGTTATTGATAAGATTGTACCTCTCTTTGCAAACGCACTTGAACCGTAAGACCGATTTAGCCGGTAACCTAGTCAGTATTTCGGCGATCACATCTGATGGCATGTCTTGTGCTACCATTCCATCTTTGAAGAGTCGTAAAATTAAGTTTAAGATTCTCGATGACAACCTTCTCAAGGTATTTACTACCTTCGTCTCAATCATTTTTGTGCTCTTGATTTAATTACCTCTAACAAAGAAAAAAAACTTAACGATTGTGACAGAGTTATATAACTATATATATAGCAGGAACTAAACTAAGATTAGGAATGTGATTTCTATATGGATTCTGATTGCATAGAAGATGGATTTATGTAATCAGCAACGATCGAATGTGCCTTGAATTTGTACGAGATTTGAACGTTTGTTCGGTTTTGAGTCGAAAAAAGTGAATATATTTTTCATTCTAGGTTTGAGACGGAGCATATTCTCAGCATCCGTCACTGTTACAGACGAATATTGCTAAATGCAAGAGCGAAGCAATCGTTATTTTAAAGTTGTTCACATACATATAGGTTTTAAATATCGAAACAATTTATATCAGCCCCTGACAGTCAATTCCGAGATCATCAAGTACCAAACCAAAATCTTATTTTATACTCTTTTCGTCTCAGTTATTTGTTCACCTTTGACTAAAATACCTATAACAATGAATTGGAAAAAAAAAAAAGATTAACTAATAACTGAGACACAAAAAGTAAGCGGTCAACGAGAAAACGACAACACTAAGCTCCTTACTCCCTCATTTCCTTCAACTTTGTTAAGGGGCATCCCGGAATCCTAACGAGGCTTGCAATACAAAACATGACCAATGTATGTTTTGGCAACGGCCTTACCTTCAACGGTAACCTCGTGTTATCTCGTTGATCATACCATTGGAGAGCATCCCCATGACCATGAAAATCTTGAAGTAATAAACGATGGTGTGTGTCCTTCGAGCCAGCAATTAGATAATTATCGAATAGATCTTGTGAAAGATTAAACATCTTCTTCCACAAACCATCTTCTTCCAAGATCCAAACGTCACTTGAACGAAGTTTATGATTAAGGACATGTAAGTATAGCCGTTCATCCAGCTTTCCAAGTCGTACAAAATCATTCACTTGAACTGGTAAACTTAGGTCGTCGTCTCTCCATTTCTCTGAAACGACATCAAAACGAGCAATTTTATGCTCATTGACGGATCCTTCTCCCAAAGGTGAAACAAGATAGTGTAGCATATTGTTTACGAATATTACTCTACATATAATTGTCAAATGTCTCTCGGTTACAAAAATGCTATTAGAGGTGGGTGGTATAGGAGAGCTCCATAAATCAGTCTTCAGGCTGTATATAAACACATGTTTGTCTCGGTCTTCGTCATAATCCGTCCAAGCAAGTGTAGTCCCTACAATCTTATAGTCGTCGTGTTCACTATCATAACCGAAACCATATGATAATTTATTCCCCGGGGGAGGAATGATTGATTTGAATATACGAGTCGTAGGGTTGCATATAAGGAAACGCCTAACCTTGCAATAAGGGAGACCAATAACTTCAAAGCAAACCAAGCCATTGCAGGAGCCTATATGTTTAATACTGTCACGGCCTCTTCTAGCAATAGGCCAATTCAATTCGGTCACTTTATTCGGATGATAAAGATCATCGACGACACAAAGAGTACTAGAAGTCCAGTAAAGGATACAATTATGTTTCGAGTTGGGTTCGCGGGATTTGTTATCATGGAGTTTAAGGAAAAAGGAGTTGTTGATAAGATTGTACCAATCTTTGCATACGCACTTGAACCGTACAACGGATTTAGGCCGTAACCAAACCAGTATGTCGACGACCAAATCTGTTGGTATTTGATGAGCTTTCATTCCAAGAGTACAACTCGACATCGCCTTTAAACACCCTAATTCTCTATCTGAATCTTAGAAATTTCAAAGTGTATACATATACAGCAGGAATTATCTTGAGTTTAGGAAGGTGACTGATGTTAATTAGGATTCTAAATGTAATTGAGTTTCCAAAATATGACGGGTTAGACAAGTGATTCACACTTTCTACTTTCTTAAATATATACAGCTTCTTATGAAAGGAGAGAGAGTCGGTTTTACAAATTTATCTAAAATCAATTGACAATAAAGAAAATAGCCCTACATGTGAGCCTACTTTTTCTCCGACTACAAACAAACTCAGAGTGAGCCAAATCAATCAATATCTATCTATCTATCTATCTATATTATTAAAGGAAGCTTTTTTCGAGCGATTATAGAGTCTCCAACTTTTGCGAAATACTTCGAGCGATATATATTAGAATATCTAACTTTTGTAAAATACTTTAACTAAAATACATTAATTAATATATATTGGAATAGATAACAATGCTTAGTGGTACATTATTTATAATTATTGTTAAAAACATAATATTTATAGATGGTTAATATAACTTACAGTATATAGGACACTGTTTCACCAATTTATTTTGTTAGTTAATCAAGTGTTTAATGTTAGTCAGAATTCTTCTTACTCGATGGTATAACTAATTGTATATATACGGAGTATTAAGTATATGGTTGTTTAAGGCTCTCACAACTACTGTATTGTTTCTTTGATCAATTTACTTCTCACGTTAAATTTGCATGTGTTATATTGATGTTTGTTGTTTTTAGTAATTGCTTATGGTCTTATTTACATTTGTTTTTAATTGCATGTGCAACGTCTAATAGAATTTGTTATTTTCGCAGATGTAATACAGAGTATATAATTCAATTCATAGCATGTTAGATTTCATAAATTGTAAGCTTTTTTAGTGATTTTGTTACATCCGTCTCATTTGTTTATCTTTCTTATCTTTTATAAATAATATTCGGCAACTCTTCTATAAGACGAGCCCAATAGAAGAAATTAACCCAAAAACAAGGTTTACAATCAAAACACAATTAATAAACAATACAACCTACGCAGCTTATATTCATGTTTATGTTTCATGACTAATCAATATATCTATCTATCTATATAATTAAAGAAAGCTTTTTTCGAGCGATTATATAGAGTCCAACTTTACAAAACACTTTTAATTTAAGAAATTATTTAAATAAGCTTTTACAAAACACTTTTACTTTAAGATTTTATTTAAATAAGCAACAAGAATGAATTATTATCTAAATGTGAATTCTTATATTAAATGTCTACTCCCTCCGTCCTGGTCATTTGTTTACCATTTCCATTTTAGGGTGTCTCATTCATTTGTTTACCTTTCTATATTGAGAATGTTTTCTATGAGTAATTTGATGTCCCAATGGGACTATTGTCCACTTGTCATCCACCAAGAACTACCACAAATGGTCCCCTACAATTTCCTTAATAATTGTGCCAAAAGTAAAGGTAAACAAATGACCGGGACGGAGGGAGTACAAGATACAATCTCATGCAAATTCTACTAATTTTCTTTTACGTTTAAGTGTTTCTTTCCAAGAGGTATATAGCTTTATTAGAATTTGAAACCATCTTAACTATTACGTTCATAATGTATTGTATATATAGTGGGTTTTGTTTTAAATCAAATACGACTTGCGATTTTTCGTCTCGCGAACTACTTTAAACTATAATACGGAGTATAATTCTATCTCTTCTTAAAAGATTAAGATTGTTATAGTGAAACTTATTGTGTGGATGTCCATAAGTCATAATTATTATGCATGCTTTAAATGTCTTTAAATGTACGATATTTCTAGACTTGTCCTTCTACTTTCCGAGGACATAACTCTCATTTTTCATAAAAATTACTTTTATTTTCATAACAATTATTACAGAGTATATTTTATTTTTAGTTTTAAAACTTTATTTTTATAAGTTAATGGTTATAGGATATGAAAAACCCTTTAACGTATACTCGTGCATCGCACGGGCATGAAATCTAGTATATATATAAAAGAGACTTTTTTCAAGGCACGTGATTGGCTGCAACTTTTTAAAAACACTTAAGTAAATAAATAATAATATAAATTCTAAAATAGTTTACCTAATGAAAAAGGAAATAGAATATGTAAAAACACTTTAATAAATAAATAATAATATAAGTTCTAAAATAGTTTACCTAATTAAAAATGAAATATAATATGTAGAAAATATTAGATATAAATAATATATTTCCTAACATCTTATATTATCTAGAGAATATTTGATGGTATAAGATATCAGGAAATATATTATTTAATATTAAATACTGTTAGATATTAGGAAATATATTATTTAATATTAGATACTATTATTAAAAATACAAGAAAATAAATAATAATCTAAATTCTAAATAGTTTACCTAATTAAAAAGAAGATATAATATGTAGAGAATATTATATATAAATAATATATCCTAATAAATATTATCTATCTATCTATCTATCTATCTATATTATTAAAGAAAGCTTTTTTCGAGCGATTATAGAGTCTCCAACTTTCGTGAAAGACTTAGAATCTCCAACTAATGATTTTTAAAACAAATAGTTAGAAAGATAATTAACTAAAATTAGAATAAAAGATTGTAACTGACAAAAGAAATTAGAGATCAAATTCTTAAACTTAAAAATACAGTAGAGATCAAATTCTTATAAAATATAGTGGAAGTTAATTAAGAATCGTAATTATATGTTCAACTTTACGTTTTTTTATGAAGTAATCAAGGACTTCTTAACAATTTTAGTTCCAATTAAGTTCATATTACTCCGTATTAGTGTACACTAATATGGACGGAGTACGTATATCTTTTTACCGTTCAATATCCTAACATGAGATTTTTGTGGTTTTCCCTTCCCCTTATGATTTTTCTAAGAGAGCAATTTTAGTGATTTGAAATTTTTAAATGTATTTTATTGTGCTACTCACTCGCTAACATGTGCTATTTTCATTTTATGCAGTGTAAAATAGTCGAATTATATAATAAGGTTATTAGCATACTTGAGGAGTTGAGGTACTCCGTGTTTAACTATCGATCGTAGGGGTGTTAACGATCCGAGCCGAGTCCGAGCTCGGCCTTGCTCGGCTTGTGCTCAAGAACCAAAACTCGAGCTCGAGCCGATCTCGAGATTACCCGAGCTTGGAAAAAATGTGCTCGTTAACAAGCTTGCGAGCTTTAACGCGAGCTCGAGCCAAACTCGAGCTCAAATCGAGCCTATATATAATTGTTGATTTTTTTATTTTTTTTTATTCCGATATTATCAATAACAAGGCTCAAAGGTTATATGTAAACATATTTTGCAAATAAGTGAGACATATGATATGTGTGATGCAAAAAATACAATCATGTTATAATATTTTTATAAAATATGAGCAATATTTTATCTAAATAACGAAGTTCGAGCTGCTCGCGAGCTTTTCGAGTCGAGCCAGCGTTTGCTCGGCTTGACTCGTTATGCTCTCGAGCCGAGCCTGAGCTCGAGCCAATCTCTCACGAGCTGAGCTTTGACCAAGCTTTGACCAAGCCGATCTAGAGCTTCTCGCGAGCTGTCTCGTCTCATTATTACCCCTAATCGATCGTATACATGTGCCCATGCATGTACGAGTATATAATAATTGATGCCACGTGATTGACTCCAACTTTATCAAAACACTTAAGTAAATAAATAATAATATAAATTATAAAATAGTTTACCTAATTAAAAAAGAAATATAATATGTAAAGAATATTATATATAAATAATATTTCCTAATCAATATCTATCTTTATTTTTAAAGAAAGTTATTTTCGAGGGATTGAGTCTCCAACTTTTCCGAAACTCTAAGAGCAATAAATATATATACTACTACAAAAACAGGCTATGACAACGGTTAAAAACCGTTGTAATATTAAAAATCGGACGTTGTTAAAGCCTCCGTTGTTAAAGGTTGTAACAACGGTTCCGATTTAATGAAAACACCGTTGTGAATAGTTTTAACAACGGTACAAAGTCGTTGTTATTACTAGATAACTGTTGTTAAAACGTGTGAATAATTATGGTGGGAAAGATACAAAAACGGTTCTGTTAAATGAAACTGTTGTTAAAGGTATGATTAGTTTTGGTGGGAAAGATTATAACAACGCTATTGTTTTTCAAACCCGTTGTGAATATAGTTAATTACAACGGAGTATATTAATCAAGCCGTTGTGGAAAGCTTTAATAACAACAGGTATATCAGAATACACCGTTGTTAAAACGTGTGAATAGTTTTGGTGGGAAATATGTAACAACGGTCTGTTTACTAAAACCGTTGTTAAAGGTATGATTAGTTTTGGTGGCGGAAAGATTATAACAACGCTTTAGTTTTTAAAACCCGTTGTGAATATTGTTAATTACAGCAGTGTATAATAAAGAAGCCGTTGTGGAAAGTTTTAATAACAACAGGTATTTTAGAATACACCGTTGTTAAAGGTATGATTAGTTTTGGTGGGAAATATGTTACAACGCTTTTAATGAATTTTGAAAAACCGTTGTTATTATTTTTATTATTGTTTTTGAAAAAATTGTAATTTGTTCCCCTGCCAGTGAAAATCCTGCATAAATCAGCAGCAGTAGCAGCACGCATAAACCACTTTCAGCAAAATGATATATCTATATATAAATCAGAGCAATTCATGTACAGAGCAATTCATGTACAGCAGCAGCAAAATGATATATACAACCAAAATGATCTCCTTCAGAGCAATTCATACTTACAATGTGCTCTAATGACTTCTACAAATTAAAGTTCCCTATCTGCTTCCAAAATAATCTAAGTTTCATTTATTCTTTCTTACCATAATGTTCAAGGACGTATTTGCCCCACAAGTCCCTTACCTCGTCTATATGTTGCTTTGCATACTCAGGGACATGTGGCGTGTTGATTAAATACTGCGGATAAAACAAATAAAAGACATCGATCAGTAGGGTAACAACAGTATGTATAGGCATACATAGCAACATCGATCATATATAGCAAAAAAGATATCAGCTCTAATGAAAAAAAGTAAATAATAGCTACATTAAACTACTAACTCTTTCTGGAATGCTGATATATCTTCCCCTAATAATCTCCAACATGAAACGACAAACGTAGTATCCACATTGTATGCTATCCGGCTGTTTAGGGACCTATTATTACATAAAAAACGAAGAGGCGAGAAGGCAATTACCAATTAGTTTAATGCGTAATTAAAAAAGACATATGTATATGCGTAATTAGTTTAATGCACTTAATTATTAAGGTATTGTATTTGCGCGTACGTACCCCTGTTATCGTAATAAAATAAGGGTCATCATCAGAATCTTCCGTCGGTTGATCGTCGTTTGCTCTTTTCTTCTCAAAGACCCTTTAAAAAAGGAAAGAGGCCGAAAGTCACATAAACTTACTTAATAATAATAATTGAAACTTAATATTATGTGCCAAATCAGTATTATAAACTTACTTAATAATCATCTTCTTAAAGGTCTCGGATAGTTGTTTATGCAAAGAGTCCAACCAAAATACTTTCTTCTTGCTCGGATTGATCGCTTCTAGCACCCAATGTCTCCTAGATCGAGAGACACATCATTATTAACAAGCACAACATGCATCATAACCAAACATATATAAAAATGCAATTGTATTTGGAATCGTAATATTAATTATATATTACCCGACTTCATTATAAGGGGCAAGAATGAGCTTATTGTTTTTCGCCAATTCCGCAGCAATATAATCTATACGTTCATCATACGAAATCATCCCGATATGCATAGATAAAATATTTGGGCACAGGAATCCGTATTGAGCAAGTGGATTATTGGTCCCGGGGATCACAACCGAGTTCAAGTACCTACATGACGGTTTTAATTCCGATATTAAAAACACTATATCTTAGTCAGAATATTAGAATATTGCATGATTTAATTTATTAAGAAACTTACTTCATCCAAACATATAGGTGTTGGACATCAATCTCGTCAAGGCCAGCCCAAATGGCTAGAATTTTCCATGACAGAATTGCTTGACGTTCTACCCCTACAATATCATCCTCGAGCGGAATAATTATTAATTGCTCGCTTGATATGCGTCTCCCATCCTCCTTATAAAGGTCCAGCATCGTCATCGTTCGTACTTTTTCCATGTAAACATTCCCATCATATTTAGTACGGGATAGACTCCTGACCTCTTTCAGCTCGGGGAAATGATGCGGTTCTCCTTTTGTGCTACCTGTCACAACCTACATGTGGCTAACTAATTTAAGTTGCTCTTTCAATGATGAGGCAATAGTAGAACTTAAAATATAAAGAGAGTTAATTAAATACCTCATCAAGTTGTTGTTTTGACGAGGTAGTAGAAAGATTGTCTATCGAGTTAGAGTTATCCATGTTTTTTGTTACCTACAAAACAAAAATATAACATATAAATTTCACTAATTATGAAGGTGATGAACAAAGACAAAAGGCTGGTTAAATTAGATGTATTTTTACGATCACGAGTTTCACTAATTTCACTAACCCCGGCTACATTCTGTTGAGTTTTACGATCACGAGCCAGGAAAATGTGGCCCTTAAGCCATTGGACAAAACAGTGAACCGCATCTGCCAGAATTTGAAGGTCGTCACGGACTGGGACGGGCAGTTTACGGGTTTCACAGCCCTTCGCGACTTGCGCTATCTCCACTTTTGCATGATTCGGCAAGAGTGGTACGCCATGAACCAAGATGGTTTCCGCTGAGTCATTGGGCATTGGGTATATGAAACCCCGGGCAACACGAACCACATCCTTGGATGAAGGGTCGGTGAGAAGAAGTACCCGCTTTTTTGTGGCCTGAAGAATACACATTATTAACTAAATACCAAAATATAATAGATATCATAAATGATCTATATTGAGTATATAATGTAAAGTTAGTTAAAAGTATTTATTGTTGGTGGGTAGGCTATTATACTTGAACATGTCCAGACCAGATTTAGCACTGACAGCATATACTAACTTCTTATATTCTACATACCTCCTTATTGTCACCCGTCTTCTTAGCCGGCTCCTCAAGTTGCGTCCCCTTTTCAGAGTTATTTACCTTATAAAATTAATTAACCAATCAAAGGCATGCAATGGCTGCTGGAAAGAACAAATGCAGAGGTTCAAAATGGTTAAGTCGTATTTACCTTATCGGCTTGAGGTATTAAAACCTCGACAGCAGTAGGTACCTCACCCATCTTCTCAGCCGTCTCCTCATGTATTGGCAAGGTAGTAGTGTCTGCCTCTTGACCAATCTGTTGCACTACCTCACCCTTTTTAATGACATCCTCCATCATCTTCAATTCTTCTTCGGAAGGCTTGCCTCCAGAATTCATCTTCAGTATAACGGAGGCCAATAACTGAACCTGCACGCCCAAAATGTAGAATCAGCATTTTGTTAAAACAATAACATGTGAATTTTAAATGACAATAACAAATGGTACCATGTCAGCCTTCCCCTTATTTTTCTTCTTCTTTTTCGGGCTAGTTGTCCCATAATATTTCGTGACTCCGACATGTAATGGGACGCCCCTCAATCGACCTGGATGCTCAGGACGGCCGATCGCTCTAGCAAGAACGTCGTCACGACCACTCGGAGTGAATTTCCCTTCTGCAACCTCCTTCAGAACATTCTCCTATAATATATTAAATAAACTTAATTTTAATTTTGTTACTAAAATAAATAGATAGTCAGACATACAAGAATTGAACAATAAAGTTATTAAAAACCCGTCTTAATAAAATAATACTTACTATGTTGGCCAAGACTTCCTGATCATATTCGCTACATGTTCGGGAACTTTTAGGCGTGTGCCCTTCTTTATAAGTTACGTGCCGATTCAAGTCGGTCACTCCCTATGACACCTACACATTAACTCAAAAATAATATATGTATAAATGTATATCAAGTCCAAGTATGATTAAAAAAATCTAATATATAGATGCTACTTACGAGATTTTCTTCTATCAATCTGTAACCGCCTCGAGAACCATAATATACCCCCCGCATCTGTGAGATGTTAGCACGATTTCTGGCGCTAACGCTCTTCAAATCATATAAAATCGCAAGTAGATGAGACAATTAGAAAATTATAGATACAAGTAGAGTTTTAGAACAATGTAACCTGAAACTTTTAGAAAAATGTAACCTTAAGTAGAGTTTTACAAAAATGTAAACATATGACATGGATACTTAACCTGAAACTTTTCAGTAGCTCGTTTCGCCTTATAATTATCCCATTGTTGCTGAGTGATGTGGGGGTACTTTGTCGGTGGGCTCTTATGCATCTGCCCCGTCTCCTTGTCCACATACAAGTGTAATTTGGCAAGGTCACACCTCCACTTCCTTAAGACTGCCGCTGCCTTACGTAATAGATACTTATCATGGCAGTCTGGAATATCGAAAGCTTCCTGCATCATCATCATATATACTAATAAGCGGCTGTCTAATATCATACCTTTATACGAACCTTTATACGGCTTCCTGCCTTATGTAATAGTAACTTCTGCAAAATAAAATGGTGTTTAGCTAAAGTAATTATCATACCTTTATACGGATCAAGAGTAAGTTCTGCAATGCAGGATTTATATTCCTGAAATCATCTAAATCAATAGGCGCAAACTGTTTGGTTGTAACTCCAATCCAAGTGGATAAATGGCCAGCATTTGGACCAGTAGGAACACCTTTCACACTCCATTTTATTTCCATCGGCTTTTTTGCCGCTATAGCTGCAAGGGCTGCAGGGCACTTCGAAGCACCCCCCTCACCAGGCTTATCCCCCTTATCATTGTTTTCTACTCTTTTCCGTTTTTCACCCATGATAATCCTAAGACACTAAGACCTTCAAAAGAAATAAAATAGTAACGGAACAGAGTCATGCATACATCGATTCTAAAACCCTAAGACCTTGAAATGAATGAAATAGTAACTGAACAAATAAAGAGTCATGCAGAGATTCTAAAACTCTAAAAACTTAGAAAGGAATGAAACTAGATGATAAAGAGAACGATAAATAGAAAATGAAAACAAAAAGATGAACTTCAATCTTAAAACCCTAAAGACGAAACACAAAAATTACCTGATAATGAAAATGAGAACAGGACGATGATAAAGAGAACGAGCAGGATGATGATTAAGAGAACGAGGAGGATGATGATGATAATAAACAAAAAGATTTGTGTTGTAAACGAGGAGGATGATGATGATAATGTACGTGTGTTTAATTTACTCTATAGGATTGTAAATTATTTTTTATTAAGAGAAACTAAAGGGTTTCTTACCATAATGTTTGAGAAACTATTGACAACGGTT
>JAIUZE010019513.1:0-20725 GCA_022085475.1 Heliosperma pusillum
TTCTCTAACACACATTATTAGATAAGGTGTTGTTAAATAGAGAAACAGAACCTTATACGATATGGTTTTGTCTTTATCAAGTCAAAATGAGCCATTTGACTAACCTTGGGATCTTAATTTTTTGTCTGCTATTTCTTATCTCACCATATTAATACACATTTCAAACAGTCTGATTTTATTCCATATACGATATGGGTAGGTAGCGTACCTAATTTATAAGTTATTTGAATGAAACAAGTGCTCAATAATCCCACATTGACCACGAGAACAAAGCGTTTGTGACTCGTGATGCTGTCTTTCAATTAAAATACGATTATTTCTTGATAAGACAGAGTGGGAGAAAATGTTTCTAGAGCCACAAACTGAGCAAATGGTCCGGAAAAAGTTTTCCTCATTGCTTGTTCAGTAGTTGTTTCTTCGGAACCTAGGAGGTCAGGTGGAATTTTATCGCTCCTTAATAGTGATGAATTCTAATATGCGACTTATAAAAGACTGTTTTTAGTCCAAACTTCTTGATATGGCTTAGAGTCATACGATTCGTAATGGACTCCATGCATGATGGTCAGGTATGTGACCTGGTAAAAATTTTACTTGAAGAAGTACGACCTCTTCAATGTAAATTGATTTTTAAGATCAAAAAAATTTGCGTGGATGAACATTAAAATGTTTTCAAAGATAACTTGGTAGGCAAAGAGTTTTGCACCAACCTTAATTCTTTGATCCATTCGAATATACTTAGCGATTACAGCATATCATAATAGTATGATGCAAACTGGATCTCAAGAACCACCTTCTTGAATACGATTCTAGAAGAGGTAGTATATTTTATATTCACCTGTGGGTTCGTAGATCCTAACTATCCTATGTTAATTTGCAAGCTTAAGAGGATGTCTTAAGTAAGCACTAAAGAGTTGGAATTAGTGTGTCAATCATGTCATAAAATATTTCTCGATATCTCGAGGAATTATGTTTATACATGAAGTTTAGTGGGAGTAATATGGTTTTCACAAGTCTTATATGTGGAGACATATTGATCATTTTAGATGATGAAAGATTTTGGAGAAGTAGAATACATCTTTTAGATATCTGGATTTATGGAGATAAATCTAAGAGGATATTAGCATTGAGTCAAAATTCTTATATTGATTAAGTCTTGACTAGTTCAAGGAAGTTGAACACATCATAATTGATTCCTTTTGACTTACGTGAGGGATCAATTCCTAATAGCTATCAGGTTATACTCAATATGACAATTTCGCATACTTTGAGTATGACGAATCATTTGCAATCAAATCCAAGTGAGAGTCACTTGATAGCCATAAAGAACATCCTTAGTACTTGCGAAGGACTAAAACATATGTTCCATGTGTTTGGAGTTTAAAATGAGTTGCGTGTAAGGGTAACACAGACTTCAGTTTCCAAACTGATCAAAGTGATTTGAAATCACGAGTTGGCTGTGTTTTATAGAAGATTTATCTGTTGGAAGAGTTCCAAGCAGAAAATACTATTGGAAAGGTTCCAAGTAGAAGTGACATTTTCAAATAGAAATGTCATGTATCCGCTGGAAGTGTTCCAGGCAGTTTATCATTGCGGATTTAACAACGGAAATGGAGTACATTGCGTCATATGATGATGCATATGAAAGGAGCTTGGATTCGACAGTATTGGAGGGACTAGAAATAGTTCATATAGATGTATATCCTATCCCATTATACTGGTAAAACAGTGGGAGCTACCTTTAGGCCAAGAGTCCTAAGTCTAGATTCAAATCTAGACACGTACTCAGAAAGTTTTATGGAATATGAGATTACGTAGACAAAGAGAAATAGCAATCAGAACGATGGAAAGATGCAAGTATTGCTAATCCATTAGCCATGCTTTTTGCAGGCTGAACATGATAGTCATGTCATTTCAATGGGGATTGAAATATGTACCTGAATTGTAAAGATTAGAAGATATGCAAAATTATTGATAGCGATCAAGTTTCCAAATTGTGATATCGCATTCATGTTAGCAGTTTCAGTAAAAACTCCATATTTAGTTTGACTAATTTTAATTATTGCTTTATCCGAATTGGTTGAAAGAAAAGTTGAACCCAAGTCAAGTGAACAGGATGAACTTAGTGTTTTGTCCCTAGTCACTCATTTGAGGTGACGTCTCGAAGTGACTAGATTGTAAGTCGATCGATGGTTGGTTCAGCACCATGGGGTCATGGAGATGACTGGTCGTTTACATAGACAGACTGTATGACACTCTGTCGGACAGTGACATTGTAGAGACCCTTAAATCAATTACTTGATGCCTGGTCGTGGCAGGGTCTTCTATCTTATTCCTATAAGTCGATTCTTTTGACTGGCGACCGTCTATCTGAGTCGGTGCAGTTTCCGATTGGTTTTGGTTGATGTTCTAGGTCGTGCCGTAAAAGGAGGCCGATGGACTTCTTCTGGATCATGGTGATCTGCATCATACAGAGTAGATGGAGCAACAGGAATTGTCCACCCACGTTGGGTAAAAACATCTTTAGGCCACTCGAGGAGTAGTTACTGTAAATGCGTGGCCACGCTCGGAAAGAGATCTATGGTAGATTTTCCGGTCAGACAGTTACTCTCCCTATCGAGAAAACCACTCTAGATATTGTCAATCGCAAGGGCGACCTGGAAGACACCTTGCGTTGAGTGGGAGATGTGATAAAGAGACAAGAGAATCGGTGACGCACACTTGTGTCAGACAAGTGGGAGATTGTTGGAGTAGGTGTCCTCCACAATTTGCGCCACTATAAATTCTTATTAGGAAGTAAATTGGGATAAATTATTGACTATATATATGATTAGTCAGTTGATTAACGTAAATCGATAACGGTTGGCTGACTAGAGTTTGACGTTATTGTCGTTTGACGGCGGTGATCAACTGATCCCTTTCGGTCACACATAAAGGATGAAATCCAAATAGTAACTAATTATTTGTATACGATACAGTTAATTAGTACATTACATATATTCGATATGTACGAGAGTTAATTATTAGAAATTGAGTTAAGAACTCAAATTCGATTAAACTTATTTTTCAATTATGCGATAAGTGACTAATAAATTTATATCTTATTTTAATACGATTAAATAAGATTTAACTTAGTAATTAATCGTTAAATTACTAAATTAGTTGAGGTTTTGAGATAGAGGTAATTAGTTAATTATATTTACAAGGAGTTGTAAAATAAATTAAATAAGCATTGTGGGACCCATTATATATTGATATAATGGTAAAATATTACTTAAAATGTTAAGTACATATTCTTTATTTAATTGAGTCATATAATTGTTATATGATCAAATTAACACTTAATTATACAAGATAATTAACCATATGATCAATAAGTATTTGTGAGACAAATATCAAAAATCAAAATGGACCAAAATAGGCCATAATGGACCGGTTTTGGTAGTAGTTACATGGTGATGATTTTGTTCTTATTTTTACTCTTTAGTTACTTTTTGAAAGTGACATAACAAGTAGTAAACAATCATCATCTTTTCTACAACACTCCACTCAAATGCATGTGATCAAATTGAACAAAATAAGAGTCCAATTTTGGACTATGTCATCCGGCCAAAGTGCCTTATTATGAACAATTGTTGTTCATTTTTCACTTACTTCATTTTGTGCATTTGTCATACTTCTTTCTAAAATACTTCCTCTCACTAAAACTCTCAAATACTAATATTTACTAAGTATTACTAGTGTAGTAATATAGTCATAATATTAGTAGAATAATATCTATCTTATTATCTAGTTAATAATAAGGGTAGATTATTTGGGTTAATCTTGGTGAAACTTAGAGGAGATCTTCTACTTTGGAGATAGTTTGTGTTCATCCATATTTATAGCTCAAGAACAACAAGAAGGAGTTCTTGTTGTGCCCATATAATTTCCATATCAATGTGAGGAAATTTCTTCTTTTATGTAAATGTCTTTATATTTGCATGCAAGTTACATAGATCATTATAAACTAAATTAATAAGTAATTTAGTAAATAATTAGAGGAGTCTAATTAAGGTCTATGGACTTACCAAGGGCCACAGCAGCGGTTACCTCAGTAGACTCAGGTAAGAAGCATGCTCTACAAAACCACCTATTGACCATGGACCGCAGCCACAGGCGTCGAACTTCCATATCACCGCATCGAGATAAACTCGGATCATTAATGTGCACATCCACTACGTGGCGGGATAACCACGGGGGCGAACTCGGGGCGTGCCTGTCTCGCAACAGGATCACAATCACAAGTAACCATAGTAACCAATGGGATCGACAAAAACTCCCCAAACCCGACACCAACATCTTCATCATCAATCACAAACAATAACATATACTCATAGGATCAATTAATAACCAAAATTAACGAGTAGGGAAGACCCTACCTTATGAAGATCCACACAAAGCTCTAGGGATTAGAATTTGTTCCTCAACGAAGTCCCCTCCTAAAGCAGTTAACAGTAACATAATCAATACAAGTTCATTCTTTTTCCTCCAATTCAATTAAGACTATCAATATATTCACAATCAAAGCAATAACAAGTATACTTACCACAAGAATCGATCAAGGCAAAGGAACACGCGATCCGGCAGGAACAATCAAAGGTTCAAAGAGGGTTTTGAGAGAGTTTAAGAGTTTAGGTTTTTAGATTAGGAAACGTAAAATTAATTATGAAATAAATCTCTCCTCTTAAACCCTTAATTAATCGTGCGAAATAATCCAAAAAACCGCCTTACTCAATCTAGTACCAAAGTCACTCGGTCAAGTAAGACTCACTCGGTCGAGTGCCAAAGTCACTCGGCCGAGTGCACTAGATCAGGACCACTCAAAAGACATCCACCAAACTCACTCGTTCGAGTAAACTTCACTCGGCTGAGTACCAAATGTACTCGGTCGAGTAAGTCCTACTCAGTCGAGTCCCCACACCTAGGAATACGGAGTATTACAACTACCACATACTAACCAAAGACGGTTAAAACAATCAAAACGTAATGCATATATCTCATCCCCCCTTTACGAACTAGGTTACGACCTCGTAACCAAACATACCTCCTAAAAAAGATGTGGGTACCGCTCTCTCATGGCATCTTCAGGTTCCCAAGTAGTTTCTTCTACGTTATGGTTAAACCATAACAATTTCAATCGAGTTGTCTCTGCATTTCTTGTCTTGCACACCTTCCGATCCATGATTTCTTTTGAGACCTCAACATAGGTAAGTGCCTCATTAAGCTCAATTGTCTCAGCCTCTAGAAGGTGAGAAGGATCACTCACATAGTTTTGCAGCTGCGACACATAAAACACATTATGGACCCGGTCTAGAGCAGGTGGTAAGGCTAAACGGTATGAAACCTCTCCAATCTGATCCATAATCTCATAAGGACCAATAAACTTTGGCTCAGCTTGCCCCTGTTTCCAAATCTCATCACCCCACGCATAGGTGACTCTTTCAGAATGACTTTGTCACCCACCTTGAACTCAATATCTCGCAGATGTAGATCTGCATAACTCTTCTGACAATCCTGCGCTGCTTTCATCTTCTGGAAAATCAATTTCACTTGCTCGATCATGTCTTGAACCATATGTGGTCCAAGAATCACTACCTCAGAACTATCATCCCAACACATTGGATTTATGCATCTCCTCCCATAAAAAGCCTCGAATGGTGTCATCCCAATACTAGAATGGTAGGTGTTGTTGTAAGAAAACTCGATCAAATCCGGCTTATCTTCCCAGCCCCCACCAAAAGATAACACACAAGCTCTTAACATATCTTCTAAAGTCTTGATCGTTTTCTTTGTCTGACCATTCGTCGCAAAATAAAAATATGTAATCATCTTCAATATTGTTCCCATAAGCTCTTGCAATTCCATCCAGAATCGCGAAATAAACCTCGCATCTCGATCCGACACAATGTCACTAGGCACTCCATGCAGCTTCACCATATGCTTCTTATAAGCCAAAGCTAGCTCCATCTTGCTCCAAGTATCCTTCATAGGAATGAAATGAGCTAACTTGGTCAACCGATCCACAATCACCCAAATCATATTATTCCCTTTCTGCGATCTCGGAAGTCCTACCACAAAATCCATCGATATAGACTCTCATTTCCATTCTGGGACCTCAAGAGACTGAATCTTACCTTGAGGTCTTCGCTGCTCCCCTTTAACTTGCTGGCATGTCAAACATCTCGCCACAAAATCAGCAACATCTTCCTTCATTCCCAGCCACCAGCATGAACAGTTTGCCACTGTTCTTCTGACCACCTCCCGACACTGTGCTAGAAGATGCCATAGTCTTTGATGCCGAACTATGGTTCCCATTATTTTTATATCGATGGTAGTTCCCTCCATTGCGATTATAGCCACCGCCGGTAGCACTCTGATTCCCTTGCTGATTCCATCACCCCGCAGGTCGATTACTCGTCGCACTCTGAGAATAACTCCTATGGAATGAAGGTTGATAATCCCCGCCCCCTCTAAAGAATGGACACCCAGATTTCTTGTGGCCAAGAGCACCACAGCCATGACACCTCAATCCCGAAGTCTCACTCGTAGCACGACCATCACTCCTTCTATACTGCTGAGGATTGATCTATTAATCGTGGTAAATGATTGATCTAGTGTTTCATTTTGAGGATTTTTGGGTGAATTCTAGGTGATGTGAGAAATGAATAATGCTTGGGGCTATGGTATGTTTGGCGGTGTTAGTATTAGAGTATTACGCGATTTTTGGTAAGACATGATGGTTTAAATAAGGAAAATAGATAAGAGTTTAATGACGAATTGGGTTAGAGGGAGTATCAGCATTTTGAGACGAGTAAGTTGAGGTATTATGGTTGCAAGCGTGGATGTGGAGTTGTGGTATTGGTTAATTAGTGATGACCGATCTTGTTTATGTGAGAGAATAAGACTAATTGGAGGGTGGTTAGCATGGATAATGTAATAATATTAATGGTTTGTGTATGAGCAAATTCGAGGACGAAGTTCATTTTTAAGGGAGGTAGGATTGTAACATCGCATGTTGCTATAAGGAATGGCTATAAGTTTGGATTTACTAATGTTAAGTATGATGGTGATGAGTTAGTTTTGGTGATGTATTGTGATACACGGGTTTCACGATCCTTTCCAAACTGTGATAAACGGGATACCACGGATTGAGAAACGAGGGACAAGCGTGAAAACACGCATTTATGGAGTTGCCGCCAACTTTTGTGGGAAGTTGGAACCGTTCGAATACTTTATGCCATGTTGATAGGATATATCGCTTACCTATGCAAAGATAAATTTCCCTAGACACAAATAAATGTAGTACGAGGGGTCGAACACAAGGAGACGGGAATTTCGTTATGAAATGCTATGGATGGACTACTATCAAGTCGATTTAACGGTTTGGTTTGGTTTGATGTTTAGCTAACTATGATGCAAATCAACAATATTAAAAGAGTCTAGGGGAGTCGGGTCACTCATGCAAATGCGTAAATGCTCATGTTAAACATAGAAATTCTTAATATTGTTAATTGTTTAGGCTAAAGACACCCATCTCTCGATATTAGTGTCAACCTTAGGTCGAGTCCTAGAGATCTTTCGTTATAACTAGAGTCGCCCTACTACACATGCTTAGTCTAATCCGATTCCGTGCCTCTCGACTTATAGAATGAATTAACAAATTTAATCTATGCATTTGGCCAAATAACAAAGATTAACAAAACAATACAAGCATGTGATTGAAACAATTTATCAATATTAGTTCATCCTTATTTAAACATTTACAACTTACTAATTATGCATGGCTTCCTTAATCCATAGACAAATGAAACTACTCACTCATAATGATAATTAAACTAATACTATTTGATATAATAAACATGATGAATATGAAATTATAAATGAAAATAACTTGTTAATAAAATATACTACACTAAGTGAATGAAAACTAATGTAGATAACAATGAAACTATGAGTAACTAAATGTTACGATTAACTAAATGATTTGTTAGGTAAATGACGGAATTGAATACTAACATAAAACTAGAATTAGGATTACCGCAATAGAGAAATACAACTCGGAAATGAAGAACGAATAACCCAAATGGTTGAATGGAAAGATTGCAATATAACTTCAAAATGTAACCAAATGTTTGACAAAGTAATAACTAAATGTTTAACTAATTATAAAACTAAGAAAAACTTGTGTGCTTAAGCTATGAAAGATATGTGAAATATGAGTCAAAGATATGATGAAAGATAAGTGAAAGATGATAAAAGATATCCCTAAGTGTCGAAGTCCCTCTCCTTTATATAGGGAGAGGGGACTTGAAACGCTTAAGTCACAGAAGCCAAACCCCGATCGGGGTTCCCAGGCTCCGATCGGGGCCTCCAATATCCGGGTACATTAGCATAAATTCTCCATTTAATGCTTAAGGAATCCTAAGCTATGCCTTTAAACACCTTAATTATCCGGTTAATTGCATAGTTTAGGGTTTCCTTGAGCATCTAAAAGAGTATCCTATGCTTTAGTTGTGGACTCTTTGTTTTGGGCTTCATTTTTGGTTTTCTTTCATTTTCATTTCAATCCATTTCACAAATCTTCATGCTTGGCTTGTTCTTCTCCTTTCATGGTCCATTCTTGTTTCCCTTAGCTTGTTGAACTTTGGTGCTTGCTAATTGTGTTAGGAAAAAGCCTCTAAATGCTTAGATTCCTACAAAACATACCAAAAACGAGCAATGCACCTCGAACACGTAATTAGCTCATAAAAAATACTAAACAAAGTGTAGTAATCATGTAAAATCGAGCTAAATTAGGGAGTAAAATCATATAAAAACTAGACATATCAAACTCCCCAAGCTAAACCCTTGCTTGTCCTCAAGTAAGCACATAAGACTAAGACAAGAGAGGAAAACAATGAATTCCCCACAATTGCAATATCCAATTTTAAACTATCAAGCATAATGACTCAAATCCCGAAACAACATGGGCATAAGGATAATGCAAAAACATGGATGAGATTTACTTGGCGGTGTAGCATGAAAGACTTCAATTGAACTTTTCGGCTCTTGCATGATCTTTTGACTTATGGACTCTTGCGATACACTCAAACTCATTTAAATGTGAAAGGATTTTTGTGAGTAACACTCACCTATCCTCGACTCATGAAAGTGTGCCCGCAATCTAATATGGTAAAAATTTCAAAACTACAAGCCAAAAACATTCAAATGCAAGCATGAAAAAGGAAGTCATAGGTAAGAAGAAGGTTAATAAGAAATGGGTAAGAAAGGGTAACAAATGACTTATGGTATGTGGAGCTAAGTCAAGCTAGCAACAACCATATGTAAGGATGCTCAATCCCAAAACTATTCCAAAATTTTCAATACAACTCTTAAGAAAAACTCTCCAAAATATGTAAATAAAACATGAGAGCTTCTTAAATCTTCTTCCTTCTTTTTTTTTTTCATACAAGATATGCTTCTTTTTTTCATTTCATGCTTTTTCTTTCTTTTTCTTCTTTTTTCTCATCTCTTTTTCATTTCCATCATTTTTCATCTCATTTTTTTCTTTCTTCATCTCAAAGCATTAAGTCCAAGCTCATCATGATATTTCAAGATACAACAAATCCTAAGTGAGCACCCAAACACAAATTAATCAAGGCTACTAGCTCAACAAGGTAGGCAGTTTTTATATGTAGCTAAGGTAGATTTTGTGAATGGGTTCAAAAAGGCAAATTTATCATGTGAATGGTTCCAAAATGCTAACAAATGAATGCATACTTATAAAGAAATGAAATTAAAACCATACTTGTGCGTATTTGATGTAGCACAAACCATAAGGAGACCTACACTCACCTAAGAGAGACCGAATATGGATGTATCGGTCTAAGGAGGCTCTACCTTACCAATTTGTGGCTTGCCAAAAGTCAAGATCAAGCGTATTAGGTTCAATTTCAATCTTCCACCTACTATGTCAAGACATCCCCATGAATGCAATTATCCCGTCAAATAATAGAGAATCATTAGCTATTAAGCTAAAATTGGGATATACAAATGGGTACAACTATGTAAACCATGACCAAAGTAGGCAAGCAAAGCATGTGAAGCACAGGAATTTCAAAGTTTCATAAATTTTCTAACTAAATGCAATTCCTAACTAAAATGCAAATGCAATCCCCCCCCCCCCCCCAAGCTAAATACAACATTGTCCTCAATGTGCCAACATGTAAATCACCCAAGCTAACCGTAAAAACGGTTCAAAGCACAAAACAGGGACGACAAGACATGAATATTTAATGGGGAGTGGGAAAAATACAACTAAAGTGCAAAGCAAAAATAACTTACTAGACTAGCTAGCCTCCCCCAAGCGAGTATGAACATGGGGGAGTCTTCCAAAGTGATGAAAGAAATGATGTTTCCTTGAGATTTAAATGAAAAAATGAAGAAGAAAGATATAGGATACCGTCGGGTTGGAAAATGAGGAATGCTGAAATACTTGTTATCGTACAAAACAGAATAATAATCAGACGCCTAGAAATGTGAAACCCCGATCAGGGCCTGGGAACCCCGATCGGGGTTTGCCCTCTGTAAGTTTCTGTTTATTTCCGTGATGTGTAATATGAGTTTCCCCGAACGGGTTGCCGTGCTTGGAGATGCGTGAATTTCCTCATTGACTCTTCTTGTCTTCATTTTTCACCTAAAAATCAAAAAGAAATATCGTCAAGTCTAGTTAATTCTTAAAGAAAACAAGAAATTACGGAAAAGAAGAAAATAAAGAAAATAAAATGAAAGCAAATAAAAGCTTGGGTTGCCTCCCAAGAAGTGTTGGTTTAACGTCCCGCACGACGTATGAAGTTCGAGTCGGTTCAAGCTTCCATTATAACTCCGTCGATTACCCCAGCGATCGCATTCTCATGGTAGACCTTCAAACGATGGCCATTGACTTTGAATTTTTCGCCATTAGTGGTCATCACTTCAACGGAACCAAACTTGTTGACATTTGTGACGGTATATGAGCCGGACCAGCGCGATCGTAACTTTCCCGGAAATAGCTTGAGTCGGGAATTAAAAAGCAACACCTTATCACCGATTTGAAACTCCTTCTTCAAAATCCTCTTATCATGCCATCTCTTTGTTTTCTCCTTGTAAAGGCGGGAGCTCTCATAAGCTTGTAAACGGAACTCATCAAGTGCATTCAATTGTAACATCCGCTTTTCACCACTCAACTTGGAATCCATGTTGAGCTCCTTGATTGCCCAATAAGCTTTATGTTACATCTCAACGGGGAGATGAAACGCCTTTTCATAGACCAACCTATACGGTGAAGTACCAATAGGTGTCTTATATGCGGTACGGTAGGCCCACAAGGTATCATCAAGCTTCATGCTCCAATCCTTTCGTGACTTGGCAACCACTTTCCCGAGTATGAACTTGAGCTCACGGTTAGAAACCTCCACTTGGCCACTAGTTTGTGGATGGTAATCCAAGCCTCTTCTATGATAGACCCCATATTTCTCCAATAAGGTATCAATTTGTTTCTCACCAAAGTGAGTACCACGGTCACTAATGACCGCTCTTGGGTCACCAAACCTCGGAAATATGATCTTCTTGAATAAGTTAACCACGGCACGAGCATCGTTTTTTGGAGTAGCTATTGCCTCGACCCATTTAGAGACATAATCGACGGCAACCAAAATATACCGATTCCCTTTTGAGGAAGGGAACGGTCGTTGATAATCAATCCCCCAAACATCGAAAACCTCCACTTCCAAGATACCATTTAAAGGCATCTCATGCCTCCTCGATATAGAACCCGTCCTTTGGCAAGCATCGCAAGCCGTAACGAAAGCTTTGGCATCTTGGAACATAGTTGGCCAATAGAAACCGGATTGCAACACCTTTGCAACGGTCTTGGATGGTCCATGGTGACCACCATAAGGAGAAGAATGGCATTCTTCTAGCACCCTTTTTATATCCCAATGTGGGATACACCTCCGAAATAGCCCATCGGAGCAATGTTTGAATAAATACGGATCATCCCATAGGAAGAACTTTGCATCGTGTAGGAACTTCTTCTTTTGTTGATATGAAAGGCTAGGTGGCAATTCCTTTCCAACTAGAAAGTTGGCTATGTCGGCATACCAAGAAGTATTGGCTTCCAACATCATTAGAGCATCATCGGCGGAGGAATCATCAATAGGTATAGCAATACCTCCATCATCAAACCTCAAGCGGGATAAGTGATCGGCAACAAAATTTTCGGCCCCCTTCTTGTCTTTAATCTCAAGATCAAATTCTTGCAAGAGCAAGATCCATCATATCAACCTCGACTTAGCTTCTTGTTTGGCTAGGAGATGCTTTAGAGCGGCATGATCGGTATGAACAATGACTTTGGAACCAATCAAGTAAGAGCGAAATTTGTCTAAGGTATTGACAATGGCAAGTAGCTCTTTCTCTGTGGTGGCATAGTTGATTTGAGCCGCATCCAAGGTTTTGCTAGCATAGTAGATAACATGGAGAACCTTGTCCTTCCTTTGTCCTAGCACGGCACCCACCGTATAGTCACTAGCATCACACATGAGCTCAAATGGTAAGTTCCAATCCGGTGATTGGATGATAGGTGCGGAAATCAAAGCCGTCTTGATCCTAGTAAAAGACTCAAGACAATCATTAGTAAACACAAAGGGAGCATCTTTTAAAAGAAGCTTCGTAAGGGGTTTGGCAATCTTAGAAAAATCTTTAATAAAACGGCGGTAGAAACCCGCATGGCCTAAGAAACTCCTTACTCCCTTGACATTTACCGGTGGGGGTAGTTGCTCAACAACTTGGACTTTAGCACGATCCACTTCAATTCCTCTTTCCGAGACAATATGATCAAGTACCACCCCTTCATTGACCATGAACTGGCACTTTTCCCAATTCAATACCAAGTCAACCTCTTCACAACGCTTCAACACTTTAGACAAGTTAGCCAAACAAGCATCAAATGAAGAACCATAAACACTAAAATTATCCATAAACACTTCCATGATAGACTCGATAAAGTCGGAGAAAATGCTTATCATGCAACGTTGGAAAGTGGCGGGGGCATTACAAAGACCGAAGGGCATTCTAAGGTAAGCAAAGGTACCATAGGGAAAAGTAAACGTGGTCTTCTCTTGGTCATCCGGGTGAATGGGTATTTGAAAGAACCCGGAATATCCATCAAGATAGCAAAAATACTTATAACATGCCAACCGCTCCAACATTTGGTCAGTAAAAGGTAAAGGGTAGTGATCTTTCTTGGTGGCCAAATTCAATCTCCTATAGTCAATACACATTCTCCAACCCGTCACAATCCTAGTTGGAATAAGTTCATTTTTATCATTTTTGACTACGGTGGTTCCTCCTTTCTTAGGAACCACTTGGACCGGACTCACCCATTTGGAATCGGAAATTTCATAAATAATTCCCGCATGTAACAATTTAATCACTTCCTTTTTAACCACTTCTTGCATGTTAGGATTTAGTCGTCTTTGACCTTGGACACATGGTTTATGATCTTCCTCTAGATGGATTATATGCATGCAAAACTCGGGGCTTATGCCCTTTAAATCATCTAGTTTATAGCCAATAGCTTTCTTGTGAGATTTTAAAACATGAAGCAATGAAGACAACTGACTCTCACTCGAATTAGCACTAACAATTACCGGACACATTTCCTCATCATCTAGAAAAGCATACTTCAAATTAGAAAGGAGGGGTTTAAGTTCGGGTTTTTGTACCTCAAGATCTTGAGGTGTAGAAACCAAACCTATAAAGTGTGAGCTCTCCTCCAATGATAACTCTTCTCCATCCAATTCATTCTCCAAATCATCCATATCCTCATTGCCAATCTCATGATCACCTGCAAACGATTCTAATAGCAAGAGTGCCTCCAATGGGTCTTTAACCAAAGACCGAGAAATAGAGTCGTTTATAACAAGGTCAACAACATCCAAAACATCAATAGAAAAGCAAGACTCTTCTAACATTAGACTCTTCATGGCACTATTCAAATTGTATGTGACCTTATCGTCACCCACTTCCAATGTAATTTTACCATTCTTGACATCAATGACCGCGCCCGCGGTATGTAAAAAGGGTCTTCCCAAAATGATTGGGATTTGGGCATCTTCGGCCATGTCAAGAACAATAAAATCAAACGGAATGAAAAATTTACCAACTTTGACGGGAACATCCTCCAAAACTACCAAATGACGTTTTATAGAACGATCCGCCATTTGCAAAGTGACACTAGTACATTTCAAGACTCCCATATTAAGCTTAGCACAAATAGAGTAAGGAATGACACTTACACTAGCACCTAAATCACATAAAGCTTTATCAATTTGATAGGTGCCAATTGTGCATGGAATGGAAAAACTACCGGGATCTTTTAACTTAGGAGGGGACTTGTTTTGCAAAAGAGCACTACACTCGGCGGTGAAGGCTATGGTTTCAACTTCGTCAAAAGTCCTCCTCTTAGTTAAAATGTCTTTCATGAACTTAGTGTAAGACGGAATTTGAGTGATTAATTCGGTAAAATGAACAGTTACCTGGAGGTTCTTCACAACTTCCATAAATTTACCGAATTGGGTGTTCTTGTGATGCTTTGCCAATCTATGACGGAAAGGCACTTTGACTTTTTCCGGCTTCTTTGTCTCAACAACCTTCTTTGGAGGAGTATCCTCCACATCTTTAACTTGTTCAACCACAATAGGATCATCCACCTTCTCGGGCATAACCTCATTCTTCTTACTGCTATATGAAACCTCCAACTCAAAAAGCACCTCCTCATTGTCTTTGGGCATGGGTGGCTCATCATACTTTGTACCACTTCTCAAGGTGATTGCATTGAGAGTATCATGTGGTTGCTCACCTTGAGGTGGTAATTGACCCGGTCTCCTTTGAGAGCTAGAAGTAGCTAGTTGAGCCATTTATTGCTCTGGCATTTTGATTGCGGAACCATGGCTTTGGTCATTTTTTTTTAAATTGAGCCAACATGTCCGATTGAGTCTTATCCAATTGCACCACTAAGAACTTGAGTTCTTGATAGTGTTGTTGGACATTTGGGGGTGGTGGAACTTGGGTTGGTTGGGAGTTTTGGATTGGTGGTCTTTGTTGGTAGTTTTGACTTTGATAACGCGGTGGATAATTGAATCTTTGTTGTGGGACATAGGCATTTTGTTGAGCTTGAGGCACAAAATTTTGCTGGGGTTGAGTATTGAGCACATTGTTGCTTTTGTAGGACAAGTTGTGGTGTAATTTTGTGTTCGAGCTGTAAGTATTGGAAAAGGTACCCGGTGGATAAAAACTTTGTTTAAAAGTTTGAAAAGCACATACCTCTTCCATAGTGGCTTGGCACACATTAGAGTAATGACCCGCACCTCCAAAACTCTTGCAAACAACAATTTGGATAGTAAAAGACACGACATTGAGTTGATGAACCGCTTGTTGAGCCTCCAATTTTTCTTGGAGCAAAAGGATTTGATTCTTCAAGATGCTAGTGTCGCCAACGCCCTCTCCTCCTTGGATGGGTGAACTCCGGGAATTAACATATTGGGCATCGTGGATCGCCATTGATTCAATGGTGGCATGACCAATATCCGTGTCAATTTCTTGAAAACGCCCAATATTGGCGGAATCAAGAATTCGTCGGGATTTGGCACAACACCCATTGTACAATGTTATGGCAAGGAACCAAGCATCCAACCCATGGTGTGGGAATTGCCTTTGGAGCTCCTTGTACCTCTCCCAAGCTTCATATAAGCTCTCAAGAGCTTGTTGACGGAATCCCGTGATTTGGCTCCTCAAAGTTTGAGTTTTCTCGGGTGGAAAAAACTTTTGATAGAAAGCAAGAGCCAATGTCTCCCAATTTTTTACTCCCATGGTGGCACGATCAAGGCTATTGATCCAAAGCTTTGCCTTCCCCTTCAAAGAAAAAGGGAAAAGTATTTCCCTAATTTGGGCTTGAGTGACACCCGTTTGGCGAATCATGGAGCAATAGTCACAAAAGTTTTGCACATGCAAATTGGGATCCTCCAAAGGACTTCCCCCAAATTGCTTCCTCTCCACAAGGGTAATGAAAGCTGGTTTGATCTCGAATTCCGGGGCGGTAATTTGAGTGGTGGTGATACCGGCCGGAAGCATAGCCGCGGTGGGCTTGGAATGATCGGAAAGTTTCACCATTCTCCTAGGTGGTGAGGGTGGTGATGATGATGATGAACTAGAAACCTCCTCTTGTTCAAGATTCTCCAGATCGTCTAAGTAAGACTTTCTGGCACTTTCAACTAGCACGGGAGAAGAGGCGTCTTTTACTTCTTTCCAAAAGCGTCGTCTTCTACGGAAGGTTTTCTTAGGCTCGGAATCTGGTGAAAGTAATTCTTCCCTACGAGAAGACCTGGGCATAAGGTAACAATCTTCAAGGAAATTGTAAGTACGGTCTCAAGGAACAAGTGTTCCTAAAGACAACAGAAAAATGATAGAAGTCTACAAATCAAAAACGAAATAAAACCGTTTCCCCAAATTTTAAGGGACCTCCTATACAGAGCTTTTGGTGGGGGTTAGTTGATCGAAACCCTGTCCTCTAGTCTTCCTCTTTGGGGTTGGCCCATTGTGGGGTGTGCACACTCAGGATTTTAGGACAGTTTAGTACATGGTTTGGAGAACCCCGTCCTATCTGGACTGGGGCGAGGGGATCCTCTTCATACGGCCTCTAACCATTACTTACAAATTGAACGAAAGAAATGTTTTCTTCGAAAGGAAAGTGTAATGAGAAATTTAAAGCCATGTTATTTTTGAATTCGGATTTAGTTATATATCTTTGGAACTTCTCAGTCATATCGTATCTTTTAATAGCGTTTAAATTATCATTTAAAATTCTTTACTTTCATTCATTGGATTGTTGACCTTACTCAACATAATTGTTGTCCCACTTTTCTCTTTGTCCTTAATTGGACCTGTTATGACAACGATTGAGCGAGCAGATCGCGTGACAGGTACTCGAGGAAATTAAGTCGTGGGATGATTGGGAGAGCGCGCTTAATCTATTTATTGAAGTGATAGGATATATCGCACACCTATGCAAAGATAAATTTCCCTAGACACAAATAAATGTAATACGAGGGGTCGAACACAAGGAGACGGGAATTTCGTTATGAAATGCTATGAATGGACTACTATCAAGTCGGTTTCACAGTTTGGTTTGGTATGATGTTTAGCTAACTATGTTGCAAATCAATAATATTAAAAGAGTCTAGGGGAGTCGGGTCACTCATGCAAATACGTAAATGCTCATGTTAAACATAGGAATTCTTAATATTGTTAATTGTTTAGGCTAAAGACACCCATCTCTCGATATTAGTGTCAACCTTAGGTCAAGTCCTAGAGTACTTTCGTTATAACTAGAGTCGTCCTACTACACATGCTTAGTCTAATCCGATTCCGTGCCACTCGACTTATAGAATGAATTAACAAATTTAATCGATGCAATTGGCCAAATAACAAAGATTAACAAAACAATACAAGCATGTGATAGAAAAAATTTAAAAATATTAGTTCATCCTTATTTTAACATTTACAATTTACTAATTATGCATGGCTTCCTTAATCCCTAGACAAATGAAACTACTCAATCATATTGATAATTAAACTAATACTATTTGATATAATAAACATGATGAATATAAAATTATAAATGAAAATAACTTGTTAATAAAGTATACTACACTAAGTAAATGAAAACTAATGTAGATAACAATGAAACTATGATTAACTAAAAACTACGATTAACTAAATGACTCGTAAGGTAAATGACGGAAATGAATACTAACATAAAACTAGAATTACGATTACCGCAATAGAGCAATACAACTCTGAAATGAAGAACGAATAACCCAAGTGGTTGAATGGAAAGATTGTAATATAACTTCAAAATGTAACCAAATGTTTGACAAAGTAATAACTAAAAGTTTAGCTAATTATAAAACTAAGAAAAACTTGTGTGCTTAAGCTATGGAAGATATGATAAAAGATAAGTGAAAAGATAAGTGAAAGATGATAAAAAGATATCCCCAAGTGTCGAAGTCCCTCTCCTTTATATAGGGAGAGAGACTTGAAACGGTAGAATTCACAGAAGCCAAACCCCGATCGGGGTTCCCAGGCCCCGATCGGGGCCTCCAATATCCGAATACATTAGCATAAATTCTCCATTTAATGCTTAAGGAATCCTAAGCTATGCCTAACACCTTAATTCTCCGGTTAATTGCATAGTTTAGGGTTTCCTTGACCATCTAAAAGAGTATCCTATGCTTGAGTTGTGAACTCTTTGTTTTGGGCTTCATTTTTTGTTTTCTTTCATTTTCATTTCAATCCATTGACAAATCTTCATGCTTGGCTTGTCCTTCTTCTTTCATGGTCCGTTCTTGTTTCCCTTAGCTTGTTGGACTTTGGTGCTTGCTAATTGTGTTAGGAAAAAGCCTCTAAATGCTTAGATTCCTACAAAACATAGCAAAAACGAGCAATGCACCTCGAACACGTAATTAGCTCATAAAAATACTAAACAAGATGTAGTAATCATGTAAAATCGAGCTAAATTAGGGAGTAAAATCATATATAAACTAGACATATCATGAAGACAATGCTCAAAGACTTTATTTTATTTTGGATTATTAAACTTTATTTCGCTTCCGCAAACTTTAATTTGGTTGTAATCCGATTTAAAATTCCTGTTACTTTAATTTACATAGACTTTCACCTATTTTATTTCATGATTTGGCTATTACTACTATATTTGGTTTAATTGTGACACACCCATGTTCCGAGTCTTACTTAAAGATGTTGTTTTGAATAAAATGGATTATGGGGGTATTACACTGCTCTAGCATGAATATTTTCAGTTAAGCTAAATTTTTTCAGTTGTGGCCAGAGTGCTGAGCTTATTATTCTAGCGTCCACTCCTTCTTATTATGTGCTTCGTGGAAGTACAGGAAGTACTTATCTAAAATCGCCGTCGAAGACAATCACCTTCCCCCCGAAAATGTCTGGATTGCTGCACACATCTTGGAATAGCATATTCACAGCTTCTATATTCTCCATCTTGGCCATTGACGCCTCATCCCAAATTATAAGTGATGCTTCCCTTAGAAAACATGCTAGGCCACCTTGTTTTGGGACGTCACAAGTTAGCATATCATCGCTGTCTAGAGGTATCTTGAATCTCGAATGTGATGTTCTGTCTGTCGGTAAGTTCGAAGCTGCAATCCCAGAAGTAGTTGTAGGAAAGAAAAGTTTGCTCATTGATCGAACTTTTACATATAAAGCTCTGTATAAGAAAAGAGGGTCGGGAGCACTAAGAGCATCGCTTATATCTCTTGGGATTCGTATAATTGATGGTTCTCCAATGTGCAAATGATTCAAATTGAAATCTGCAAACGTTTTACCCATGCACTCTAAAAATTGCTCGACTTTCCCCGCTATTAGTTGTAATATCTTTTCAGTCTCACCTGGGAACTATTTTGCGATATCTTCATAGAGGGCTTGGTAATACTTGACCCAGAACTTGGTTGGGTTAATTGGACAACTAAAAATCAATATTGTTGCAAATAGTCGTTGAGGAGCATTAGGCATATCCACTTGCACATCTTCATCCATGCACTTCTCAGCCACATTATCTTTCTCAAGTATACCCCTTTTCATTGTAGCTTCCTGGAATGACGTACAACAAATTCCGTTAACTGTCAACAGGTCTCCAAATGACTCTGGCCCCCCACATGCACTAATAATAACCTCAGATAATAACGTTCCCCCTCTCCGAGAGATGCATGCGCAAACCTGCCGATAACAACTCCACGATCTTTACTTTTCAAAAATTTGCGTCTCTCATTCCACACATAATGTTCAGGGAATTCACTATACAAATATTTTGTCCTGAAGAATTCAGTTAACATCGTTTCAATTCTCTGTTCATCAGCTACCACACCTGCAAGATCTTCATGTCGTGTGAAACTGACCACTTGACTATTGGGTGTATGAACGGGTAGAGGCTGAACATGTGGGTATATGTCGAACAGATTGAACCCAAATATTCTTCAGGCTGCTTTTGAAGGTGAAACCCACCTATCAGATTGATACTTATCAATCTCATCTACAAACGGAGTCACGCCCTCATTCACGACATTAAATAGGATACGATCATGACCTTTATATACATATTTGTATAAATACTTCACTGCTTTAATAGTGGAACACACCTCTACGTTTAAGTGACAGTCAAACATTGCGAGCAAGTAAGGGTTGTATGGAATAACTGATCTATTATCCATAGAAGCCTTTCTCACTACTACAGTTTCACCCATGTCCCTCCTCCTATACAATGGATGACAATCTTGACCATTGGTTGTGAATGCATGGAACTTCTTTGGTATCCTGCCTTACATTCCCTTTTTCCGTCTCTTGTCTTCATACAAGGACAGTTCGGGAAGTCTCTACCACACGACCCGTGCATCATATGTCGGATTACAGCAGCTTTGAGGTGCGGGTTTGATAAGTGAATATTTGTATGATTTTAACCCCCAATTTAGCTCAGTTTTGTATGTCATTTGTGCTTTGTTAAGCCATTTTATGAGCTAATATCGTCTTCTAGGCGAATTCCTGTGTTCTAACCTGTTTTGTAGGGAAAGTGACGTTT
>JAIUZE010019518.1:0-10288 GCA_022085475.1 Heliosperma pusillum
CTAAGGTTCGTCTTATTCCTTCCCTCTCATCTTCCTCTATCCGTATTGGTAATAAAATTACCGTCTTTCTCGCTTTTCAATTTATCCGTCTTTCTCAAAGGTGTATTATATTCATCTTTTGTCGTCTTTGTTTACGTGGAGACTTTCTAGACCCCGACAAAGTTTACTATCTAGTGGAGGAAGGTTTAGAAATCGTTTAAAGACGCATAAAGGTAACGGTGAAGTGTTACTCGATATCATTTACGTGTTTTATGTGATTTCTAGGCTAGTAATCGTATTTAGATTATGGTTAGTATGCTTAGGACTTGTGTTGTTGTTGTTGGTTGTTGTTAGTTGTTAATTGATATAAGAATTGATGGTTTGTGATGATAAATGAGGATTTTTGTTGTTGGTAACTTGTTGGGATTTTATTGTGCCTGAATCCCGTGAAGGACGCTGGCTGCGTCGTGGGGCGCTGGCTGCGTCGTGGGGCGTTGGCTGCGTCGTGGGGCGCTGGCTGCGTCGTGGGGCGCTGGCTGCGTCGTGGGGCGCTGGCAGCGTTACTCGCTGCCGATCGCAGTTTTCCTGCACTGACCCCTTTTCGTAAAATGATCATATATCCTTTGTTACTTGCTTGTTTTGGGCTTGTGATATCCCGTTCGAACCGTAAGAGGATAAGCTATCACCTCCATTTGTTATTTCTGAATTTGCAAGTCTAGAACTGTAGTTATGACCGTTTGAAGTGGACCCTTGTTTTCGTTGGTTTCCAAACAACGTTGTTTTGGAGAGGTGTCTATGTTTCTTATTTATGGTGCTTCATAAACATGGTCAAATGCTTATGTATCATGTATTGATTCATTTTTGTCATATTTAAGTTTATATAATTCCCTATTCTAATGTTTTGTGACGGTTTTTGGTATGTCCCACTTTGAGTTGGTTTTTACAAATGTTACGGTTTGAGCACTATTTTTTTTATGTGCTTTGTACTCTCATTCCCTTGGCTACCTCCACATTCGTAAGGCTGGAATGTCAAAACAGGGAGGTATCCTACTGCTTAATTGCATGTGTTAGTGGGCATACGACGACGTTGTTGGGAGGCAAACGCTTTGCGTTGATCGACCCGGCCGTCAAATGTTGTGTACTTGCGAGGTGGTGTTATTTGCATGTAGCGTACCGCTTGTTATGTGGCTCGCGCTCTTTTTCGCCTCTTTCGTGAATTATTCTACCGAATTTGGGGTACTCGGCGTCAATGAATGACCGAGTCTTCGATGCGAAATGTCATCGCTTGTCGAACCGGAAAATGCGATTCTTTGAGTCTGGCCAGATTTAGATTAGGAACCGTATTATTATTGTCGTTCCTACCAGGAGGAAATTAGTCTACATATACGAAATGGATTAAATCGTGTATGCGTTCAGGGAATGTTTTTCTCCCGTGGATGCCTGTTAATCATACTTGCCATGTACACGGTGCTAGTGCGTTTCATTTACTGTGAGAGAGGTCGTCATTGTATAGTTATGTGTGGATGGGTGATTACATGATTGATTATTCATGGTCATACCATGACTTGGCATGGTTTGTTTGTCGAGTCTCAATCTTATCAAACTTATACCGCTAACGGTGAGATGCAAGCCCTAGTGAGCGTATTCGGTTGCCTAAGAGTGTCTTCCCCGAGTCTTTGTATAACATGATGGATTCGGATTTGTATTCCATATGCTCTTATCATTATATATTGAATTGCCTATCTATCCTTATCGTATTTCACATGTATATTTATATATTCATGCTTCTACTTTTGTATTTCCTTCTATGTACGTTTAATGTGATATGGCAGGGAGAACCCGGAGTTACTCCCCACTGACTGTGGCGTTCATGTTTTTTCATGGATGAACAGGTTGCTTGATTTGGATGGCTTTTTGCTTATGATATTTTGGGTTCGGGTGTGAGCTAGCGGGCGTAGTCCCCGGATGAAACACCTCTAGACGATTTTAGCTTGTTTGCTAAACACTTTTACTTTGTTAACATTTGGAGAGACTTGGTCTCTTGTTGTAGTTTATTTCGTACTTTGGTTTGTAATATTTGACACTCCTCGTATACTTCTTCTTGCATGTATAAAAGTTTGAAAAGCTTCATGTTTCCGCTATATAATTCACATGCTTGTATGTTTTATATTTCCGCATTCGCGAGGGTTGTCACAACCAAGACTCGACGGGAATGGTCCTTGATAATCAACGCCCCAGACATCAAAATTCTCGACCTCTAAAATGCCGTTTTGGGGCATCTCATGTCTCTTTGATATGTTTCCTGTCCGTTGGCAAGTATCACAGCTAGCAACAAAATCTTTAGTGTCAGCAAAAAGAGTCGGCCAATAGAAACCAGACTGTAATACCTTAGCCACGGTGCGCGATGGACCGTGGTGACCTCCACAGGGGGAAGAATGGCAGCCTTCTAGGATAGCTTTGGTCTCCCACTGCGGAACACACCGTCGGAAGAGACCGTTTGCGCATGACTTAAACAAGTACGGATCATCCCAGAAATAATCCCGTACATCATGTTGAAATTTCTTCCGCTGTTGATAAGACATATCAGGTGGCAGCTTCTGGCTGACAATGTGATTGGCATAATCTGCAAACTAAGGTTCAACACCATCTTAAATTTAATAGAATAGACAGTACATAAAGTATCATCAGTAAACGAATCATTAATGGGAAGAGAATCCTCCCCCTCTTGTCGCGTCAAACGCGAAAGATGATCTGCTACAACATTCTCAACGCCTTTCTTGTCCCTGATTTCCAGATCAAATTCCGGGAGAAGGAGTATCCACCTCAACAATCTGGGTTTGGCTTCCTTCTTATTGAGAAGGTGTTTTAGCGCTGCATGATCTGTAAAAACAATAACTTCAGAACCCAACAGATATGATCTAAATTTATCAAGCGCATAAACTACAGCTAAAAGCTCCTTCTCAGTGGTAGCATATTTCACTTGAGCCTCATCCAGAGTTCGGCTCGCATAGTAAATAGCATTCAAAGCTTTGTCTTTCCGCTGGCCGCGCACCGCTCCTAGTGCGTAATCGCTTGCATCGCACATAATCTCGAACGGCAGCGTCCAATCAGGAGGTTGAATGATGGGTGCAGAGACCAAAGCCTGTTTCAAAGTGTTAAAAGCAGAAAGACAATCATCAGTAAAATCGAAAGGAGCATCTTTTAATAGCAACTGTGTAAGTGGTTTAGTAATCTTAGAGAAGTCCTTGATGAACCGGCGATAAAAACCGGCGTGACCAAGGAAACTCCTCACCCCCTTAACGTTAATAGGAGGGGGTAATTGCTGAATCACTTGCACCTTTGCTCTGTCTACCTCAATATTCCTATTCGAAACCTACTGCCGAAGGACTACTCCCTCATTGACCATGAAATGGCACTTTTCCCAGTTTAGCACCAGATTAACCTCAATACAACGCTGCAAAACTTTATCAAGGTTAGCTAAACATTTATCAAAATCATTCCCATAGACACTGAAGTCATCCATAAAGACTTCCATGATAGACTCTATATACTCAGAAAATAACCCCATCATGCACCTCTGAAAGGTAGCTGGGGCATTACACAAACCAAAAGGCATTCTACGATAAGCAAAAACACCCTTAGGACAAGTGAAAGTAGTCTTTTCCTGATCATCTGGATGAATAGGGATCTGAAACAACCCTGAGTACCCGTCCAGATAACAGAAAAACTCATGAGAAGCTAACCTTTCTATCATCTGATCAATGAAAGGAAAGGGGAAATGATCTTTCTTGTTGGCGGCATTTAATTGCCTATAGTCTATACACATCCACCACCCTGTTACTAGTCGAGTAGGTATCAATTCATTCTTTTCATTTTTTACAACTGTAGTACCTCCTTTCTTGGGTACGACCTGGACTGGGCTAACCCATTTGGAGTGACCAACTGAATAAATAATACCTTCATCGAGTAGTTTCATCACCTCGGTCATCACAACCTCCTCCATCTTCGGATTCTGCTTTCGCTGGCCCTGTCTGCAAGGTTTGTGACCTTCTTCCAGCTCAATCCTGTGCATACAGACATCAGGGCTGATGCCCTTGATGTCATCCAGTGAATAACCCATCGCTTTCCTGTTCCTCTTGAGTACAGCCAACAAAGTGGTTAGCTGTTCCTCATTCAGTTTAGAACTGACAATAACTGGAAATTGCTCAGTATTATCAAGAAAAGCATATTTAAGGTGAGTTGGAAGAGGCTTACGCTCGGGAACTTTAACCTCGACAGAACACAAGGCACGACCGAGGTGTCCCAGCTGTTCTTCCTCCGCATTAGTCAATTCTTCCTCATCGGCATTGGCTTTAAGCAATTTCAGCACATCGTCATCGTTATCAAAATAATCTGCACACTCATCTAACAATGTCAAAGATTCCAACGGATCCTTTATGAAGGAATCCGGCCAGAACTCATAAGTGAACTCATCAATGATATCAACAGAAAAGCAGGCATCCTCTATCATTGGTCTAGATAAAGTGTCAGGTAAACTGAACGAAACTGTATCATCCCTTACGGCTAGAGTTAAACGCCCGTGTTTAACATCGATAATGGCCCCAGCTGTACACAAAAAGGGCCGACCCAAAATAATTTGGGTACGGGTATCCTCAGCAATGTCTAAGACTATGAAGTCAACAGGAATAAAAAACTTGCACACCTTAACGGGCACGTCTTCTACGACACCTAAGGGTCTCCTAACAGATCTATCAGCCATCTGCAGGGTGATATTGGTCGTCTTTAGACAACCCATGTTAAGCTTACGACAGATAGAATAAGGCATGACACTAACACTAGCTCCAAGATCACATATTGCCTTATCTGTCACGACATCTCCTATAACACAAGTAATAGAGAAACTACCCGGATCCTTAAGTTTAGGGGGAGACTTATTCAGAATTAAACTACTAGACTCTTCCATAAAAGCGACAGTAGCGAAATTCTCAAGTGCCTTCTTACGCGTTACAATATCTTTCATAAATTTGGCGTAAGGAGGTACTTGAGTGATTAGCTCGGCAAAAGGCACAGTTACCTGAATGTTTTTAACCACGTCTACAAATTTGCTGAACTGTTTCTCCGTCTTTGAATCACGTAAACGACCTGGGTATGAGACTCTGACCATTGGAAACGGGTCCCCAATTTTCTCTTTACTCGGTACCTTCTCAGCAGGGGAAGGTACTTCATCGCACACAATCTCGATTCGCGTGCCTGTTGTCTGACATTCACTCGATCGAGACTTCTGTGCACTCGATCGAGTGATTTCTTCCTCAACATCCTTCGATCGAGTTGAAGGACTACACGGCCGAGGATCTCCTATGCCTAGATTGCTCGATCGAGTAAGTATACTACTCGATTGAGGACATTCTTCAACTGGACTACTCAATCGAGTGATGGGTTTACTCGATCGAGTAGTGTCCTTAACAAAAGCATTCGATCGAATGGTATTCTCAGTCGATCGATCACTTCTCTATACGTCTTCAGTTAATTCATCCGAGACATCGTCGACCTCGGTATGCGCGCTTTCAGGGACGTGTACAGGGCCGTCATAAGCACGACCACTTCTCAGATTTATGGCATTGACTGGGTCATTGTTTGGAAGTAGCGAATTGCATCTGTCGAGCAGTTTCCCGAGGGTATCCGCACTAGATTGTTGCTCAAGATTTTGCGCATTGATAGTGGCCTTGAGATCTTGATATTCGGCTTGGGTAATGAGTACCTTGCCTTCATCCACGGGTGGTTGAGATTTTGCAGCAGTTAACTCGGCATATAACTCGGAAAAAGAACCCCCTTGCTTGAATTTCCTATAAGCAAGAACCCTTGCTGAATCAGCCAAACAAGTAATAGGGTCATGTCCTTCATCACCACATCTACCACAAACTGTCTCAATAGCTTGAACTTGGTGTATTTCACCCAAATTCCCCGTTTCTACCACATGAACTTCTTCAACAACAGTGTCCCTCCTTCTCTCCGCTCTAGGATTACCGTAGCTAGCAGAATGGATGGCCATATTTTCAATGAGTTGCCACCCTTCATCATCCTCCACATTAGTCTGGAATCTCCCTCGTGCAGCAGCATCCAGAACCATTCTTTGCTCATAAAGCAACCCATAGTAAAGTTGGTTGCACAAAAACCATTGCTCAAACCCGTGATGCGGAACTGAGCGAACTAGCTTCTTGAACCTGGCCCATGCTACACTCAAATCTTCAGTAGTAGATTGAGTAAAATTCGCGATCTGGCGGCGCAGCGCATTGGTTTGCAGAGGAGGAAAATACCGTCTATAGAAGGCTAGAGCTAACGAACTCCAATCTTTAACCCCAGCAGCCTTCCTATCTAAATCTCTCCACCAATCCTTAGCGTCATCAGTCAAGGAAAAAGGAAAAAGGAAATCCTTTACCTTGTTTTGTGTCACACCAGCAACTACAGGAATGGCGGAACAATAGTCTGTAAATATCTCAACATGCCTAGCTGGGTCTTCATCTACCATACCCTTGAATAAATTCCGCTCCACCAAACTGTAGTAGGACGGATGTATTGTGAAGGTACCCTCATCAGCAACAGGGAGGGTGGTTCCTCTAGGTAAAGTCTCAGCACTGGGCTCAGAATGACTCGCAATCTTAGGCATCCTGCAGAGAAATTACAGCAGCAGCAGGTTCAAATGGTCCTCTTTTAGGATTTATACCTGCAAATACTAAACACTAACTCAAATATGAGAACAGCCTCAAGGAATAAATTCCTTGAGACCAAAGACAAACTAAAGAAAGCTACCAAATTACACCGTCTCCCCGGCAACGGCGCCAAAATTTGATACGGCTATCGCAACCCTATCAAAGATAAAACCTAACGGTCTCAACAAAATGCAGTAGAGGCTGTCGGGTATCGAATCCACAGGGAGAGGGAATTCTATAACTTGCTAAGTCTGCCAAGGTAACTAAATTGGGGGGTTTGTTTAAATGATTTTTAACACTACAAGAGAAAAGGAAAAGAGAAAAAAAGAGCGAAATAACAGGAAGGAGAAGAACTAGGATCGTCGGTTCCTCATGGCATCTAGGGTCAGGATAGAAATCAAAGTAATATCTAAACAGGTTTGTGTGTAGTGAAAAGGTCCTTTCGGTCCGCTATTCGCCCTAAGATATACTAACTGATCTGCCCTTTTCCAATCTCTCGATCTAGGTCAAGGGGGTATCAAATCAATCAATTGAATGCGTCGACTTAAACAATTAAAAGCTATTAAATGCGATGATTGCATCCAAACCTAATCTAAAGACTACTAATCAATTCATCTTACCTAAGCCACGGTTCCCCTAAATCCTAGCAAAGGAATTAGCTACGCATAATAGAAAGGAGAACAACAACAATAATAAATAAGAAACAAAGAGACATAGATAAATAAGTAATTGAAATCAAGAACAATAATACCGAATTAGAAAGAAGAAAAGTCAGAAGAAGTCTTCCAATTCAGATCCAAAATAGAAGTCAAAAATAAAGTCTAGGGTAAGAAATTGGTTTCTAGTCTAAAAGTCTAGTGTCAGGAGCCGATCCCTATTGTTACATAGTCTCACCCTTAAGTAATATAATAAAATACAAGGCGTCCATTGCTTAATACACTATCTCGCAAAGCCCATTAGTACGAAACCACTCGATCGAGCAACCTCTGCTACCAAACGTACTCGATCGAGGACAGTGTGATCCAAAAACACTCGATCGAGTAACTAGTGTGATCGATCGAGTAAGCATCTAAAGCCAGCAGCTCGATCGAGTAGAATGGTTACTCGATCGAGGTCTTCTAATTAATAGAGCAGTCGATCGAGGGCTTTTACACCTCGAACGAGAGCTTTGCTCATGGATTTCGTTCTTCCATTCCTTTAACACGACTTCACGCATTTCGAGATACCAAGATTCCTTTCCGACTCACTTATGCATGCTTGAGGAACTACAAAATGGCTAGTTTTCCGTCATTCTGGTCCATACGTGCAAATATTACAAAACAAACCAAAGTAGACTATTCGGGGGATATTTGTAGTGTAACACTACTAAATGAGCATGGAAATGAGTGCAAATATGGCCTAAAAGGTCTATATAAAATACACGCATCAGTTGTCCCGTGGACTAGTTCGTCTTGTCTTGCAAATTACAGATGCTAGTGCGTCTGTATAGTTGACTGTTTAGTCCCTAATCTTCTCAAGCATATGGTCGCTAATGGTGAGATGCAAGACATTGGTGATCTATATAATTGCCAAGGGGAGTCTTCTCCGAGTCATTGTTACATAATGATGATACGATTGATGATTCATATGCTTATATATTGTTATTATGTAGTTCTATTCTTATATCCGGCATGATATGTATGTACGCATGATGAAATATGATTTTTTGTTTACTTATGAGCGTTTTGATGTGATATAGCTGAGAGAACCCCGAGTTACTCCCCACTGACTGTGGCATTCATGTTTCATGAATGAACAGGTTGCAGGTTGGTGTTTGCATGGGGTATGACGAGTGAGCTAGCGAGCGTTGTGCTTACAGTGATTCACCATTAGCGTTATAGTTTTTATTAGTTTTATTATCTTACTTGTATTCATCAAGGGATCGGGATCCCTTGTATTTATTTAAGTTATATTTTGTACAAACGATTTGTTAAAGTAAATTTTGGTTTTATAATATAGTGACATTTGCGGTTTTGTCTTTAAAGTTTTAAAAATTTTGTACTTCCGCTGCAAACTATGTGTTTACTTTATTGCTAAAACGCGGGGTGTCACACAGGGGACTCGACACACTTCCTTGTAATTGCAACATTCAAAAATCGACTTCCAAATAAACTCTATTGTTCCCAAAGCAAACATATACTACATTAACATAAATTACGCCTCAAGAATGAAATAAAAGAATACATAAATCACCATATCCACACATAATTCTTCTCCCAATTTATATTATCAACATGAGAAACTTAAAATTGACCCATTTACTCATCTGAACTCCGCATTGTGTTATTCGAAAGCCTAAATAATTACCTTTTCGATGCCGACGCACCTGCTATTTTCTCAAAAGCAAAAACTATAAATTAAGTGAAAGGAAAATGTGTCGACTCAAGCATAAAAACAGGCTAAACTATAGTCCCAAAATCACACTTGGATACAAATTCAAAGATGAGGAAAACACACCAAAACCTAGTATTATAAACATCATCAAGAAACATAAAAATATGAATAATACATACGATTCCATGAATGTGAATTAAAAAGCAAGAATAATTCCAATTACTCACTATTCCCCAAATCATCTTATAAGAACATAAATCATCACAAAAAAAACTTATAGACAGACAACCAATGTTAAATATCGAGAAACATTATCACGATTACCTTATTCCGAGCTAAATCTTTTAAGCAAATGCTAACTACTGCTTCTACAACAATTATAAGATGAAAAGGGCAAAAATATCACTTTTCCCTGAAAATTAGAATTAAAAACGGAAACAAAAACAACATCCACTTAAATTAAGTTGAAGAGGATGATTAGAGGACAACATGGTCGCAAGAATCGTCAAATTTCATTAAGAAACGAATGAGCTATAATGTTTTTAAGGCAGAAGATTTAAGAGCTAAACAATGGAGATCGAGG
This sequence comes from Heliosperma pusillum, assembly GCA_022085475.1. Classification (NCBI taxonomy): domain Eukaryota; kingdom Viridiplantae; phylum Streptophyta; class Magnoliopsida; order Caryophyllales; family Caryophyllaceae; genus Heliosperma; species Heliosperma pusillum. The sequence continues at coordinate 9,643 of JAIUZE010019518.1, forward strand.
GAGAAAAATGAGCTAAAAAGTTGGAAGGTTGAAGGTGGAAAAATGAGCTTATCTTTAGATGTAATACTCTAAGTAACTCGGGTTTAGCCACGCATCTCGAGTTTTCATTTACACTCGAACTAGAGGCGGTGTTTCTAAAACCCGAAACAAAAAGACACAAAAGACCAATCAAATATATGTTAGCAATTATATTAATTCAGTTACACAAATCGATTTGTCCAATATAATTGAAGCAAATAAAAGTATTAACAAGTGATCCATTTGTAAAAACTGTTGGAGTAAATGTCCTCAACAATAGTGCGATCACATAATTAAATCTCAATAATAAGAATACAAAGGGATGATGAATATTATAGTCAACTGGTCAACATAAATCGGTAACGATTGGCTCAATTGAGTTTGACTTTACTGTCGTATCACGGTGGTGATCAGTTGATCCCTTGAGGTCACACCTAAAGGACAATCCCCAAATCATGTACATTAATTAATTGTATAGTGATGCAGATTAATTAATCCCTTAAATTTGAACAGTTGTAAGTGAGAATTATATCTTATTATAATATGATTAAATAAGATTCATTTTGGTAATTTAATTGTTATATTACTAAGAATGCATTATGTTTATGAAATATTTGAGATAAGTGAA